>PVKU01003931.1:0-162009 GCA_004027475.1 Anoura caudifer | reverse complement strand
AAAATTTCAACATTGTTTAATCATTTTAAAAACCATCCATAGGCCTGGCTGCTGTGGCTCAGTGGATTGAGTGCCAGCCTGAGTACCAAAAGGTCACCAGTTGATTCCCTGTCAGGGCACATGCCTGGGTTGCGGGCTGTGTCCCTGGTTGAGGTTGTGCGAGAGGCAACCCATCAATACATCTCTCGTACATCGATATTTCTCTCCCTCTCTTTCTCCCTCCTTTCCCCTCTCTCTAAAAAAATAAATCAATAAAATATAAAACTATAAAGAACCATCCATAAGAGTTTTTGTTACTTTATGACTATTCTGCCATAAATATTCTCTTAATCATTCCTGTTTCTTCTGGCCCCATTATAGTCTCCTTTTCTTTTAAAGCCATGAGCTAAGAAGCTATGCTAATAATTCCTTCAATTGACATTAATGTTCAGAGATGAACATTTAGAATCCAGACATCAGTTTTATTGTCATTTAGATTGTTAGTTTCATCAATCTTCCCACAAGCAAGAAAATATAAAATAACATAGACCTATCAGAAAAAATGAACTGTGGTCCTCTCGGTGTTTTTAATTTCATTCAGTGTGATCACTAGTTCACTGTGTGCACAGACATTTGGTGTTGAGAATTTGGAAAACTTAGCTATGTTTATTACCAAAAAGTCAGCTTCTCAGAGAATACTTTGGAAAACTACATCAATATTTAAAAATTACAATTTTAGAAGTGGAAAAATGTGCATTTATTGTTGATTTTGGGCTCTTGATCATTTGTGCTTGTAAAGACAAATAAGATTGATATGCTTCTTAACATGATTGGAAAAGCTCTCTCAGGAGATGCTGACCAGTCAACATTAGGCAACCAGAGAACCTGTGGCACTGAAAATTCTTAACAAAAGACCCTAAATAAAGGAATAAAATAAATCACTGTAGTGAATTTAAGTGAAATGTATATAACAAAATCATTTAACAAACAATCTTTTTAAATTAAATGTCTGATTATACACAGGTTATGGGAAAACATATACACATACAATCTTTGAAAGGCAAATAAAGAGAGAAATATGCAGTGCTGTCGATACCAAGCTAAAATCCCTGATTAAAATACACAGGTTTTGCCCTGGCTGGTGTAACTCAGTGGGTTGAGCACGGGCCCATGAACCAAAAAATCACGGTTCGATTCCCAGTCAGGGCACATGCCTGGGTTGCAGGACAGTCCCCAGTAGGGGAAGCATGAGAGGCAACCATACATTAATGTTTCTCTCCCTCTCTTATTCCCTGCCCCTCTAAAGATAAATAAATAAAATCTTAAAAATAAATAAATAAAACAATTTTTTAAAAAAATAAAAAATAAAATATGCAGGTTTCTACCTAACCTGCTCTGTGACCTGTAAACATGATCAGTCTTCCCTGGAAGCCACGGTCAACATGTGGGAGCTGTGGTCAATGTGAGGCCAGGAGTCTGATCAGGTCACACATGGCCCATGAAATCAAATGAGAAGCAGGAACAGTCAAGCAAAAGGCCCTTCTGAATGTAAATATATGGAGAAAATAGCAATGCTGCTCAGAAATATGGCAAGGCAGATGCCTGCTTGGAGCGCTATCAAACCACAGATGAAAGACAGAAAAGATCCTGAGAAGATAAGTGAAATTATGAAAGGAAGTTAATGAACACTTGAAAGAAAAACATGTTTTGAGCAGTTTTTAATGTCAGTTATTGTGCTAAATGCTTTCACTTGTTATACCCTTAGTCCTAGAAATGATTTATGTGAAGTGCTCAGTACGATTTCTGGTACATGGTAGGGCTCTGTAAGATAATAGTGGCCAATACTATTGTTATGATTAGTCACACCTATTACTATTAAGTTTTGATTGGAAGTAATGGTATTGGGTGATGAGGAAAGATGTGTGTCTGGGGTAGGACTTACATTTATTACATGCCTACATAATGCCAGATTTTTACATGTTTTAGTATATATCAACTTAACTCGGGGGCATAACTTTATTATACCCAATTTATAGATGAGAATGATGGAATTTGCACTTTTTTCTTAAATTCTTTTTTTCTCTTTCCATACTCTCTTAACTTTTACTCTTCCCTTCCTCATTGCTTACCATCCTTCACTTTTTATTTATTATCTTCTTTCTCCCAGGAGGTAAGAGAATAGTTGGTTTAGTTTGGTTACAGAAATAATTTAATTTAAAATAAAATAAATAAGTATGTATACGTGTGTATGAGGTCTGTCCAGAAGGTATCCAGCCATGTAATATAAAAAATAGAGATATTTCCTGAAGAAGATACAAGATACAAGAAACATTGTACATAGGACAATAATGCCTCAGACCCTGTGAAAGTAGGCACCTTGGGACCTCACAGAGTCCTCCCGATTGCCATCAGCTGCCCTGTTGTATTTTCCTGAATCACCTACCCTTTCAAAGGTGATTGTAGTTTTGGGAAAAAACAGAAGTTGCAAGGCACCAAATCTGGGCTCGAGTGGGGCTGAATCACCTGGATAATTTGATGTTTCACTAAAAAACCCTGCACCATGCATCAGCAGGCACATTGTCGTGATAAAACTTCCAATCACCAGTTGCCCATAGCCACAGCCTTCTGAATAATCCAAATAGTTTCCACAGAGGAATGTTCAAGCTTAGCACAAAATTTGATCCGGATTGTTTGCTCTACTCAGTCATTTTGAATGCAACAGCCGCACAGTACACATGCTCACTCAGTGGCATCTACTGCCCCCATTGACTAATACAGTGATGTTATCATTGTTCACACATGTGCATTCCAGTCCACTCTCCTTGGCTGTCAGGTTACATCGATGTGGCACAAACCATTCTTGTTATATTAACAATAGCTGGACTTTTTCCAGACAGACCTTATATAAACATACGTGTGTGTGTGTGTATATGTATATTATATACACAGACATATGTGTTTATACATATAGTCTTAATGAAGAGAAAATAATAATAAAATATATTTAAACTAAGATTTACAACAATAGATCAATTCATGATACATATTCAGCTAGAGGAGAATTGCAAATTCCTCTCTGAGCTTCTTTACATTCATCACCCAGAAACATGAGCAATCTTATAGGGCTCATTAAGTACGTAGAATAAAAACAAAACACATAATAAAAGAAATTATTGTTTTTTCTTGATATTTAACCAAAGTAAAGGCAGAGTAAAACTATTCTGCTTCCTTCCCTTCTCAAAAATTACCCCACTGAAGAAGAATGAAAAATAACAAAATTCATCTTCAATGAAACAAGGAGATATTAATAACCCTGAAAGCACAATATAACAAAATAGATGATATTAGAGAAAGAGTAATTGACTTAGCAGAGATAAGTTCAAAACTAAGTTTAACTCAAAGAAAAAAGTTCAGTTTTCCTGGGCAAACTTCAGAGAGGCTTAGGAATCACAGGTATGAATTACATTTAAACCCAGAAAGAAGGTGAGAGGCTGAAACGAGGAAATTGTTTGAAAATCTGTTTCAAAGCAATCAGATCTTCACATAAGCTTCAATCCCTCCCACTTATGAAGTAGATTGACTCTTCTCCCCTGCCCTTGAAGGAGGAGGAGGTATAGACTATGGAGAAACCGAAACAAAGAGGCCCTTGCCTTGGGAACAGAGGTTATGGTTGAGGAGAAGGGAGGAGAGAGAAGGGTGCCATATGGAGTACAGGGTGGTAGGCCTCCCTTGCATGAATTGGCTCAGGAAAGTTATAACCCAGAATTTATTTATTAGGCAGGATACTAAAGAACCCTTTTCTGGAAAACCGATCTACTCCAGAAGAGAGTTCTATAGATACTGACAGGACAAAATTCCAGCTTTTGACATCATAGTGAAATCAATAATCTACAAGCAAATACCATGCAATCAGGTTTTAGTGCCTCACTCCAAACTGTGATCACCAAACTTTTGAACATGAAAGATAAAGCATGACAAATAAAACTAAAATAATATTTAACCTGGAATAGAAACAATGTAGATTATCATAAAGGCATTAGATATATGTGTATGCATATACTTTTCATACAAAATATATATGCATATATAATTTACATATAAAATATATATATGACAGAGTAAAAAAGATATTGGGTCCTTTAAAAAAGAACAAAATCACATTTCAGATATTTAAAGAAAAAGTCTAGAAATAAAAATGTCATAAAAGTAACAATTTCTATAGAATGAGCATAAGGGGTTGGAAAAGGCTAACAATTTTTTTAATATTTATATATAAAACAGAAAAAAAAAATCCCTGGCCAGTGACTCAGTTGTTTAGATCGCCATTAGACCAAAAGGTCACAGCTTCAATTCCTGGTCAGGGCACATGCTCAGGTTGCAGGTTTGATCCCCAGTGGGGTTGCATACCAGAGGCAGCCTATCGATGTTTCTCTCTCACACTGATGTTGTTCTCTCTCCCTTTCTCTTTCTCTAAAATCAGTAAAAAATAAAAAGTAGAAAAATATATATCCTTGGGGGAGGGTTAAAAAAATAGAAGAGAAAAGATAAGACAATTTGTGGATCAATCCAGGAGGTTCAACAATACAGTTTCAAAAACAGCAAACAGAAAATACCTGTGAGGGAGAAGCAAAGACCATTTCTTGAATCTTGGTGGACATCACTCTACAGGATGCAAACCAATGAATGAAAACATTTCAAACTGGGAGATATCGTCATGAACATTCAGAGCACCAAGGACAAAGAAAACACTGTACACATTTCCAAAGAAAACAAACAGATCCCATACAAGGATGGAATACCAGAACCGCATGAGCTTTCTCGAAAGCAACCTCTGAAATGACACAATAAAAAGAGAGAAATTCTTTCATATTTGAGGAAAAATATTTTTCCATCTAAAGTTTTATACAACCTATGTCATTAACCATACGTATGGGTAAAACTATGAATTCTAAAATTTTCAAAGTCCCTTAGCAGGTACTACTTACCCTCCAAATTAAATACACAAAAATAAATTGTTTTTTTAAGTAAATAGCTACATTTGAAAAAAAAATCACCTACATACATTTTCTCAGGAAGTTGCTAGAGGATAGTTACCACCAATAATGAAGGAGGTAAAAGGGAAAAATTCTTTAGAGCAGACTTCGATGGAAGCCCCAAGCACAGCGCTCTACCGGGTAAAACATTTCAGAGTGAGCTGGAAGTTGGAGGGGTCCAGGGAAGATTTTTTTCATTGACAAGCAACAAATTATGTGACAAGTTTGATCACAAGGACTGATACTTGATAGGGAGCATTATAAGACTTAGATGAAATCATCCATACACTGCTTTATAATCAACAATACCCTAAACATCCAGTTTACTAATTAGTAACTCTCAGTTGCATGTTAAAAACATTTCACTTTTGTCTTAAAATAGGCTCATCAGCATGGAATATGAGTTGAAAAACATTACTTATTATCATTTTGAAAGATGGCTTTGTACAATGTGGGAAACAAAATTTACAAAGTTGTGAAATGGGATGACTGAAAAAAGTTCTACTTAACTATTGTATAATGAGCAGAGATTTTTCTTCTAACTAGACAGCATGTATTTGGACACTTCTTCATTCAAGACTCTCATTTGTCACTTTCCCTAAATGCTGACACAAACCAAGATGTGCTTAGGGCTCTTTCAGTGAACAGCGCATGCCCTATTTGGAAATGTTTTTAAAAACATTTCTGCGAGCCCAGTATTTGGTGATAGGTCGCTGTGAGCTCTCAGAAGCCTGTGACTATCTGGGTCACTGCTGTACTCTGGACATGGCATCTCTTGACCATATGCTTTGAGAGCGGCTCACGCAAGCTCTGCACAGCAGGAAGCACTCTTGAGTTGGAATGATGTTGCGTTGATTGCTATAAATCAAGAAAAATCATGCAAGGTCCCCAACAATTCATTTTTATCTATTACCCTTCTTTCATAATTACATGAAACCCCATTTCCATAAAGAACATTGTCTTTATAATCAAAAAAAAAATCAAAAGGCAATTAACTTTTCTACATTTTAGTAATGTTGTCCAATGTATACTTCTATGTCATATGCTACATTTTCATGTTTTCAAAAATAATTAAGTATATTAATGGGGATTTTTTTAATGAGATTGATTTTCAACATGGAAATCAAAGATGAGAAAGATGATATTGCTCTCTTACATATTTTTGGGAGCCACTTCCAAACAAACTATTATATTGCCTCCAAGAAGGCCTCTTAGGTCATCTGAATCTGTAGGCCCGTGTGCCTAGGTGAATGGTATTCAATCCATTTTTAAATACACTTGTAGACTAGGCTGAAATTTGACTTCAAAAATATAAGATTCTTATGGTCATGCTTGGGTGTCACAAAAATAGCATAGGAAAAAATTGAGATTTTCCTTCCATTTTAAGAAATGTTTCAAAGAATCTGCAGAAAAAGTTTAGAACTTGCTACATCTATTTGTAAAGTATTTCAACAAAACACACAATTGAGCAAAACAGAACCAGAGACATGGAAACAAAGAACAAACTGACAGTGACCAGAGGGGAGGGGGGAGGGGGATAACAGGGGAAAGAAGGGGAAGGGTCAAGTCAAGGAACACATACATATAAAGGACCCATGGACAAGGACAATGGGGAGGGAGAATAGGATTGAATGTGGGTTGGGGGTGGGCAGGGGAGAGTAATGCTGGAAAATTGGGACAAATGTAATTGAACAGCAATAAAAAATTGTTTTAAAAAGTATCTCCTGCCCTGGCTGGTGTAGCTCAGTGGATTGAGCACAGGCCTGTGAACCAAAGGATCGTGGTTTGATTCCCAGTCAGGGCACATGCCTGGATTGCAGGCCAGTTCCTGACAAGGGACACAGGACAGGCAACCATACATTGATATTTCTCTCCCTCTCTCTCTCTCTCCTTCCCTTCCCCTCTAAAGATAAATAAATAAATAAATAAATGTATGTTTAAAAAATTAAAAAGATAAATAAATCAAATGTTAAAAAAAGTATTTCCTGATATTACACATTTTTCTTATTCATTTTTCTACTTCAGGTTGAAACAGACTAAAGAAGAATTACTAGGCAACCCAACCATTGCCAGCAGCATCTAATACAACAGATTTGCTGTGGGTGAGGTGATGCATAAACTTGCAGTGAGTACACTCTGAAGCTCTCTTTGGAGAATTTAGGATCAGCAGTTGCGCCACTTGCCTTGCTCACTTGGGAGTGTTGAAACCATAGTTAACTTTAGGCAGTGTCAGTTAAATGTCTACAGTTTAACATAAATAAAGATCTGCAGTATTTCCCTTGAAGGCAGACAAAAATCTTAATGGTTGTTAAAGGTATTCAAACATCTTTTGGGTACATTTTTAAAGTCTCCAGTCTCTAATAATGAATTTTCCATGACATAGAATAAATTCTTCCTCTTCTCTATAATTTTTGTACTCTAGGCATAAGTTGACATTTAGCAAGGGCCCCTGAAGAAAAACAAGATCTCCTTATTAGCCCAAGGATCATTCTTCATGCCATAATACAAATTCCTGGGGAAAAACATGAAGCAATTTCACTACATAGGAAGATTTATCGTCTTAGTTTATTTTGTGGAAACTGGAAGTTTCCAATCATATTTTATATAGCAGATTGATAAAGCAATATTGTTGGACACTAGAAATCCATTTCTGTCTACTTTGTTCATATCCACTAAGAGTTAAAGTCACTTTTGAACCCTGGGATTATCTTTAAAATATGTGACTGTGACAAAGACTTTACTGCAGACAGACTGCAATATTCACAAAAGGTCTAGTTTTGACATACGGTTCTCTGCGTGAGTTCAACTGCTGGCCAAGTCCCAATCTGTGAGCTTTACTGCCAGCTAGAATCAATATCATTTTGTAGTAAGGGTTCAGCCATTATTCTTTTGTAGAAACAGACATTTGTCTCTTGATTCCAAAGTCATCCATGGTCTGCACTACACATTTAGGTACTTAATCAAATCCTATCTTAGTTTCCATTTCACGTTTGTGTATTTGGTCTCACAAATGAATTCACTTAGGTCAGGAGCTATGTTTTGCATGTTTTTTTGAATCTGTCATAATTTTACAACAGGGCTGGGTATATTGGTAGGTGCTGGTTAACTGTTAAATTAAGACTTTATGTAGATACTAACTACTAAATGCATTTTGTATTTCATTTCTGTAATTTAACAGGAAAACCCATTACAGAGTATAAATATGTATAGGTTATACAGCCTAATCTTCCGTAAGATATTGCAGTAATAGCTCAGCAATGCCTCAAGGCAGAGGAAGAGTATCCCAGGGAAAGGAGGAAGCAAATGCTGTCAGTGCTGCCATAGGAGGTGAGAGGTGAGCCATCTATACAGAAAGCACCAGGTCATCTAATTTTTTAAATCTAATAAGAGAGTCATTATAAATTGAGGTCCCTATAAGGAAATTGAACTTATATTTGAGAACAGAATGTACGCAACCGGCTGCGCTCATGAAGCAGAGACTACCATGGCAGAATTAATACCTAAAGTGGAGTCCATATAATTCTCTACAATTCTCAGAACAAAAACCAAAGTAGTGCAAAAGAGAAAAGCTATTCCTGACTAAGATTAAATGGTATTTTTACAATTGCATAGTTATGTTTACGATATCAAAAACAGTCGAGTTTTCACTGAATAGAATAAAATTTATGATTTTTTGAGAATTTCTGTAGAATTCCAATAAAAAATTGGCCTCGATATTTTTATAGACAGATCACAAAATAAGTAGACACTGTTGACTACCGCAGTCAAGATTCTGTGGCCAGAGCGAGAAAATGAGGAGCCGCAGGGACAGGGGAACCGCGCGCCGTTCTGCTCACTACCCTTTCCCGAATTCCCTTCACCACTCCCCCTATGGCTTCCCCTGCCTCAGTTGCTCCTCAATTTTACTGCAGTATATAATGTTGTAGCTTCCTATGGAAACATTTTCTATTGTATCATCTCTTCACCCAAAATGCTGTGAAATTTCACAATAATATTACATTTTTTCTGTGTTTGGTTCCCCAGTGCACTCAAAAACCAATCAATCTTTTTGGTCTGAATTTTCCTATCTTCAACCCTGAGAAATTTTCCTGACTACTTTCTTCATGATTTTCTCTTTCCTCTCTTCCTTTCTCCTGGACCTTCTCTTATTTTACTCTGGGAAGTACTTATTCTTTTCCTTCCCTTTTTTGTTTTCTCCCTGAGTGATTTTCTCAACTTTATTTTCTAAGCCTTCTATTAAATTCTCATTTCTGCAGAGAAAACTTAAAACTTCCAAGATCTTTTAATTTCACTGATTCTTTATTATAATCCACTTTTCTGGTTTTATTTTTGAAATATATTCTATTTTCCTAAGTTTATTCATTATGTTTCTTTTTTTCTTTTAGTTTTCTCCATTTCCCCCCTGCATTGTCTCTATTTTGTCCTAATTCACTTTTGTTTCTGTCTTTCACAACAGAGACTGTTATGAGTGATCCTTGGACTTCTGTTCCTATTTCAGAGTGAAGCATGAAAAAGCTCACTGGAGGTGTTTTGTGCATCAAGAGGGAAATCAGAGAGCTAAGCGCTGAGCTTCATTAAAAACCACACCGCAGTGCTATCATCTTTATGTCGGTCTTTCCTCTGATCCTGGTCTGAAGCCAGAATTCTCTGAACCAAGTGAGGAGAAGGGTTGAGGCCTTTACCGTTTAGTATTCAGACTTTCACATAGTCTTGCTGCCTTTGCTATGGCAACTCGCCTCTGCTTTTCAACTCTGCTTGGACCTAAAACAGCAATGATCAGATTTAACTCTGCAGAGAGTAAAATCCCCATCTTTGTTAGGGAGGAGAGGGGAACTCTCTGTGAACACCCATATGAGCATCTCACTGCTCTTGTAAAATTGGACAGAACCATAGCATGATTTATTCACTTATTTCTGTTTATTTACGTATTTATTTTATCTCTCACTGCCCCTTTAAATTTTATTCGATGACACTTCCCATGCCCTGACATGTGTAATTTCCAGTTGACTTGCACTCTGGGATTACTTCCAGGTCCCTAGTCCCTTTGAACACATGAACACAGACATTCAAGGGAAGCATTTCTCAGGATATGATTCATGAACCACCTGCATAAGAACCATGTGGGAATGTTGTTACAATGTTAACTGTCAGACCCTGGCTCCGTACTCAATTAATCAGAATCACTGGAAGTGGGATCTGGGACTCTGCACGTTTTAACTAGCATCCCAAGACAAATTTTAAACATGCTGAAGTTTGAAAATACTGGACTTCAGACTGAGAGCCTAGGTGAGGAACATTGTGCAGGAGAAAGAACTTATGAACAATGAGGACAAAAAGGTTGTGGGAGGTTTAAAAAACATCTAGGGAATAGAAGCAACAAAAGAAAATAAAACCCAGCTAATGACCCTGATAGACATAGTCAATTGCCAAATAATTTAATGTACATGATGAACAAATTCTCACCAAGGTTTTAACAATTTATCATGTTTTGGTGTATCACTCTCCTTCATTTGCAAAGAAAAGAATTGCATTTCAACTAAAGATTCCCGAGGAATAAATCTGTAAATGTAGAAGTCGAGGCTCCCTGACAGGTGGAGTAAGAGATATTTTAGGCTGGTATAAATGATTATGATGAAAGTGAAGCATCATGCAGAAACACCCAGATGACAGAGCAGGCAGACAATTTAATTCCTGGGGGAAACCATTGCAACTGCCATACTTCAGTCTGAATGCTACTCTAACAGCACGAGTAATTTTTTATACTAAATATTTGAGTCCCTCTGGGAATTAATGTAATTGCAAATGTTGAAGAAAAATTTATGATCCACACAGGCCCTTAGCAAGGTCCTCATTAATCCCTGACATGCAATTTTCGAATTGTTAATCACAGAAGGTCTAAATACATGGCCTTATGGCGATGGTACACATATTTTTGCTATGGTTATGCAAGGTGCCCTTGGAAAGACAACACTAAAAGTGTTTGATGTTTATGCACCCAGAAAGTGGAACATCAGGAGATGCTGGCAAAAAAAAAAAAAAAAAAAAAAAAAAAAAAAAAAAAAAAAAAAAAAAAAAAAAAAAAACAGTTTTCTCTCTCTCCTCGGGCAGTCTATGTGCCCAGTCCCCAAGAATATATATGTTGAGATGATGCCTATGTAGAGTCAAGTCCGATGACACTGTATTCATTGACAGCACTTTAAGGTTTGTGGCGCTGTTTCGTACACATGATCTTAATGAATTTTCACACTAAATTCATGATATTATTACAACCTGTTAGGATAAGAAAACTAAGGCTCAGAGAATTAAATAACTAGCTTAAGGACATGCATCTAGGTAGTAAGGGAGCCCATATGTCAGCCAATGCATTTTGACAAAAAGTCCAGTGATCTTTCGGCAAGAAGTCCAACATTTTAGGTTTTGTTAATGAGTGGCACTTTGCCCAGGATCTCTTTCATCTTTGTTTTAGCCCGCTTTTTCCCTCACTTCTCCTTCTCTCCCCTCCTCTCCCTCTCTCCTGCTACACCTCCTCAGGTACACAGTTGGCCTATGCTGCAGGTTCTCCTATCAATGAAAAACTGTTCAGTTTTCCCCTTCTTTGGTAATATTTTAGACTCTGAAATGTCTTGACTTCAAAGTTTAATGGTGTTGTTGATCAAAAGGAATAAAGTTTAGGGCTGGGATAGACATCTGCTCTCTAGCTCAGAGTTTCAAGACTGGTCTTGTGCAGAGAATCTGTATCTGGGTCACCACAACTTTTTGAGATCAGGAATAAAAGGTACAGGTGGTTCTTTGCTATTCTTTGGATTTATGACTTGCTTTCCCTCCTCTGGACTGTAACACTTGACAGCTGCCTTTCTGAGACTCTTGTATGGCCAGAATGCTTTACACATTACCCATTTATCTTCTGCTCAGTCATCATAAATCTGCTTCAGAATCACTTTCTCAGGCAGATCTTACCTGAATCTCCAGTCCAGGTTGGGCAACTTCTGTCATATGCTACTTCTGTAGTTGTAGTTACTTGTCAAGTATCTGTCTTTCCACAGGCAGAATGCCCCATGGAGACAAAGACCAGACCCACCCACCTTCATTATTGCTGCCTTCCAGTGCCTAATCCATCACCAAGCCTATGATGCATATTCAACTAATATTTCTCCAGTGAAGGAGAGAACAGAGCAATAATGGTGTGGGGAGGCAAAATAATCCCCGTGCTCCAGACTGGGAACCAGCCAACATGCCTGAGCTTCTGGCTCCCTATTCCCTCCAAGTCTGTACACTTAATTTCCTCACCTTTTGCCTGTGCTGAGATTCTAAATGAAAATGTTAGGGGAAATATTCACAGAAGGATGACTGTGACTTTTATAATTATTAATAACTGAGGACGCTTGTGGCAGAAGTTCAAGTGCCTATCCTGCAGCTCGAGCTTGTGAAGAAAACATTTAATTCTCAGTAATGTCTGTCTAATAAATCAGTCTTCAAGAAAGTTAATTAACTAGAAAGCACATGACTTGGAAAACCCCATCAAACCTTTCCTAGATTAAATGCTGATGAGAGCCTGGACCAATACCCAAGTTGGACCTCTGACTGTGCTGTCAGTCTTGTAGAATGAGAAAAGTTGGCCACTGGGAAAGCCACCGGGATACACATTGATAAGGGATATGTTAAAACAACTCAGACAAATGGTTTATGAACCCATGTCAAAGTCTTATATCAAAAGTGTTAGGATATTAACATATGAATTTTAAGGAGGAATATTTAGTCACAGCATTACACTCCTGCTCTATAAATTAATATTCTTATCATGTGCAAAATACATTTATTCCATCACAATAACTCCCAAAGTCTTAATTCATTCCAGCGTCAACTCAGAAGTCTAAAATCTCATCTAAATCTTATCTAAATCAGATATGGGTGAGACGCAAGGGATAATTCATTCTAAGGTAAAATTTCTCTCTAGCTACGAAGCAGTAAAACCAAACAATTGCATTCCTCCAAAATGTAGTGGTGAGACAAGCATAAGACAAACATTCCCATTCCGAAAGGAAGAAGTAGGAAATAAGAAGAGATGAAGGCAAGTCCAAAACCTAATTAGGTATACTCCGTGGTATCTTAAGGCCCTAGAATAATCCTTTTGGGCTCCCTGCTCTGCTTGCCAGGCCCACTGGGATAGCGGTCCCACCTTCTACCCCACTGAGGCAGTGGTCCTGCCCCACGACTCTGCCATGCAGGAGTCATGCCATCAAAGCTCTGGGAAGCCTTTCTCCCCCATCTTGGGCAGAGACCATTTGAATTGTGAAAGCAAAGTGATTCCCACCTCCCATCCCTTTGAAACTAAAGAGGCAGCCCTGATTATCTCTGAATCATCGCTGGGGTTTCCCTTTTCTTATCCCAAAAAAACGGATCCTAGCTTCTGTTGAGATGGCTGGTTAGATCCGTGGCTCAATTCCATACTAATCTCCTCATCAACTGGTGGCTTGGCCTCACATTTGGGAGTGTTCTCTCCCGAACACAATTTCTCACCCTTGTAATATGAATAGGCTGAGAATTTTCCAAATCTTTAAGTTCTGGGTTTTTTTAGTTCAAAAATTTATTTTTTTAATTAATTTCTCTCTTCTCACATTTTACTCTAAGCAGTTAGGACGAACCAAGCCACTCCTTCAACACTTGCTTGTAACTCTTCTCTGCTAAGAATCTAATTTCATCACTTATGAGTTCTACCTTCCACCAAACACTAGGACATGAACACAATTCAGCCAAGTTCTTCGCCACTTTATAATAGGATCACCATTCTTCCTGTTTCCAATAATGTGTTACTCATTTCCACCTGAGACCTCATCAAAATGGCCTTTACTAACCATATACCTACCAACATGCTGTTCATGATTATTTAGGCCTTCTCTAAGAAAACAGAGCTTTCTCTACAGCTCTCCTCTCAGCTCTTATCAGAAACACATTTATTTTATTTTTTAATATTTTATTTCTTTATTTTTAGAGAGAGGGGAAGGGAAGGAGAAAGAGAGGCAGAGAAACATCAATGTGTGGTTGCCTTTCACATGGCCCCCATTGGGGACCTGGCCCATAACCCAGGCATATGCCCTGACTGGGAATCGAACCGTGACCCTTTGGTTCACAGGCCGGCATTCAATCCACTGAGCTACACCTGCCAGGGCCAGAATCACCTTTATTTTTTTTATTATTCAGTTACAGTTGTTCCAGTTTTTCCCCCATTGCTCTCCCCTGCCCAGCCCAGCTGACCCCCACTTTGAAAGTTCCTTCACAACAACATTGGTTCTAGCATGCACCTCACAACTCTCCCAGCCTCTACTAATTACCCAGTTCCAAAGTTGTTTCTGCATTCTTAGGTAATTTAAACAGCAACACCCCATTTCTTGGTGCCAATGTTTGTCTTAGTTCAAGTTGCTATACCAAGTATATATTTTCTGTCTTCCCCTCTTCCTCTTTCCAGAGAGCAACAGTCATCACTGCCAGGAAAGGCTAGGAGGTCCTTGATATTTGTTAATTTTACCTCCTTAGTCTGACAGTGTCCTTCCTTTCAAGCATGAAGTATTTAGTGAGCTACATTCTATGGGAACCACAGAGGAAACTGGCACAGACATTTAAAACCTTGCCCAATATCACAAGGCTGTTTAGGGGCAGATCTACCTTTGGAACCCAGATGTTTACCCTTTTCCTAAATCCTACAATTTTCACATACTGAAAAACTGTGACAGATGATTGAGGACATACAGAACACAGATGAAGGGCAGGAGGGAAGTGGAACAGTAGACGGTCATTCAATTTTTGAAAACACACAGGTGTGTTGAACAATTTCATTGTCACAGTCACTTTACAGAATGAAACTGAATCAGATGCTTAACATATGCCAGACACTGTGCTAAGTGCTTTACCTGGACTTTCTTTTTTTTCAATTCTCTTGATTTTCTGAGATGTAAAAACTATAACTTCCCCCACTGTACAAGTCAACAGAAGCCCAAACTCAACTGCACATTTGGAATCACCTGGGGGAAGAAGGGTTAAAAATGCAGATATCTGGGTCATACCTCAAGAATTCCCTGACAGATATGAAGGGGGAAGCTATGCAGCAAGAATTTTTAAATTTTCCCAGATGATTCTAATACACAGAAGAGCCTGAGAACCACAAGGTTAAACCACTAGCACAGGGTCAACTATGTAGCCCCATAGAGGTCAAGTATTTGAACCCAGGCTGCTTGACTAGGGTACCCATGTCCTAACACTACACTGTTCTGCCTCTGCTTTAGTTGTGCCTTGCAGCACTTCGTACACTCACAGACCAAAAGAACAGGTACACTTATTCCCATTTTCAGAAGAGGCACCTGAGGTAGAAAGACATCGACTAACTTATCAAGTGACATAGCAAATCAGTGGCAGACATTGGTGTCCCACGCAAGACTTTCCAGTGTCAGGACCCACAGGTAGTCGTACTTTGTTATTTTCATCAGTGAACACAAGAGGGTCAGGTTTCCAGACCAGGATCTTCACCAAGCATAGCAGAGAGGTACAAACAACAGAGGATTAAGAACTGCACATGTGCGGAAGCTGGTGCTTCTAGCTCTTTACTATGATACATGAATACGTTCTTGTTGCTGCAATGTATTTTCTGAGACACATAGTGTGGTACATAAGAGTGATATAGAATTAAAAGAACATTCCATATAAACTGTCAGGTGCACGATGCTTGAATTAATTTCTGTAAACTGTCCTGATAATCTGGGTATCATTTATAACATTATTGCCATTGGGAAATGACAAATTCACAAATAAACTTTTGAGCAACAACACAAGTTAGGGGATTGCCTGCACTATACAAACACCAGATGTTAATATCATAAATGCTAATTTGTGTGTGTATATACAGAGAAGTGTCTTAAAACTGTAAATATCAACTCAATTCATCTATTGATAAATATCAGGAGAATATATCCCTTTCTTATCTTCAGAGGCCAACAGAATAGCTTTTAAATATATGATGTAGCATTAAAAATTGTTCCTTTGAATTTAATTTCCCTATTCCAAGCAGCTAGCATCTGCCATGCAAGCCACATGGGGTGGCTTGGTTAGTGAAGTGATAAATAATTATAGTAGGAAGCACCCACCTGATTAAATTAGTCATCAGTCATTTAAAACACATCAAGCTTTGTTTTGACTGCCAGGGCCTTTTCACTAACTAGATAAATTGCTGATATTCCTGTTCAGGTTCACAAATAAAGATCATCCTTAATCTCCTCTCTCTGCTGTATACTTTCTCCCTCCCTGTCTGGCAATCCTGCTGCCGTCACTTCAGTCTACTCAAGTTTTCCAGAAGACATCCTTATTTTGGTTCTTGTCACGTCCTCCTGCCCCATCCCGGACCCTAAACGTATCATTCCTTTCTTCGCATGCAGTATCAGCTGAAAGGGCAGGTCTTCCCCGGAAGCCTTCACAAAAGGCACTGAGTGGGATTTCACTTCAGGTCACCTGTAGCCCTTTAGCACAGAAGATCCTGGCTGCGTCACCCTGCATGTCAGAGGCCACCTCGCATCCCTTTCATAAATGCATGAATGCCTGCTCTGTGCTAAGCACTGAGCCAGAAGTACTGGGGAAGTCCTGGGGATATTAAAGGAGTAAATCCCAGATGCTTCTAGTCTGGCAGGAGATACAAATGTGGAAAGAAGATTATTAGAACATAGCGGGGCCAGGATTATAGTTGTTTAATGTTTTATTTTAAAATAGATAATATATTTATATGTTAAAAGGTTACCAAAAGGTAAAACAGTGAAAATGTTGTCTTCTACCTTTCTCCCAGTTATTCAGTTCCCCTCTTCAGAGGCAACCAACGTTAACAGTTCTTGTATATCCTCCCAGGTACAGTCTGTAAGCATGGGAGCACATGTATATGCGTGCACGTGTATGTATGTGTCTACAGGAAGAGAATTTAAAAAATTTACACAGATATTGCAAAAGCAAAAAGAAGGTACTGTGGCTTGTGTTCTGACAAATTCTGAGATTTTGTGTATCACCTGATCGGTACATAAAGAACTTTCTCATTTGTTTTAAATTTAGATGCATACCATTTTATCACAGAGCTATACCATAATTTATAGAACCAAAATGTGATTGAAGGCTATTTTGGTTACTCTCAGTCCTTTGCTATTACACAAATGTTACAGTGAATTATGTTACATATGCACCATGTATGTATACATGTATGTGTTTATGAATTCTTCTGCAAAGTATAGGAGAGCATTATGCTAAGGGAAATAGGCCAGGCAGCGAAAGACAAATACCATATGATCTCACCTTTAACTGGAATCTAATCAACAAAACAAGCAAGCAAGCAAAATATAATCAGAGACATTGAAATTAAGAACAAATGGACAGTAACCAGAGAGGAGGTGGGAAGGGATAATGGGAGGAAAGGGGGAAGGGTTTTCAGGAACAAGTATAAAGGACACATGGACAAAACTAAGGGCGAGTGGAATCAGGGGAGGGAGGTGGGGATGGCTGGGGTGGGGGGGGAGTAGTGGGGGGAAAAGGCAGAAAACTGTACTTGATCAACAATAAATTTAAAAGTATTTTAAAAAAGAATGGCTATTTTCTCACACCTTTACCAACATGTTATCAGTTTTTTTTATCTTAGACAACCTGATAAAGGGGGAATAAAAAAACAGAATCTCAGTTTAATTTGCATTTCTTTTAATATAAGTAAGCTTGGGTCTCTATTCAAGTTTAAGAACCAGTGAATTTTCCTTTTCTATGAGCTTTCTGGGCATATTTGCTGCCACTCTTTGTATTGGAGTTGTTGTTCCTTATTGATTTATAGGAGCTCTATAAGTCAAGAAAATTAACAGCAACATGTGAAGTGAGTTCCATACGTTTTTACCCTCAGTTAATTTGCCTTTTGAGTTCACCTTGCAGAAATCTGGGGGCTCTATAAAACTAAATTTATTAATTTTAGAACGGGTAAGAACTTTCAGATTGTGACACAAAACACAGAAGCCTTAAACTGAACATTTGAAAATATATCTGGCTTTCTAGTTAGAGGAGAGAAGAGACATTATGGTTTGTTTTTGTTTCTTTCATTTCTACATTCATATTACAAGGAATACAGGGACATATTTTGAGACTAATGTTACTTTAAGAAGCAATCAGCTAATATCTGTTGTTAAGGCTGCAAAACAAATTACCCAAAACTCAATGCAGAAAACAACTGTTATGCCCATGGATTCTGTGAGTACAGAATTTGGACAGGACACATCAGGAATGAATGGATCGTCTCTGTCCTATGGTATCAGATGCTGCTAGCAGCAGGTAGAAACCTTAGGTGGCGCTGCTGTCCTCAACACCTTTATATGTATGGGGCAACTGAGGACATGGCCCCTCCATGACCTCAGAGAACAGGTGACTGTCTGGCCAGTGGCAATAAGGAATGAGGAAAATAGAGAAATCTATATAGCCTAGCCCTCTCAAGGTCCCTGGGTCTCAAGGTGATATGGAGAGATCAGATCACTGAGGAGGTGTGGGGAGGGGCCATAGGAGGACATTGCCCAAGGGAATGGCAAACAGCCTAGGATGGATTAACTGAGAAAAGAACGCTTCTGGGATGCATGGAGTTGTACACCAGAAGATTTAAAATAAAAGGAAGGCAGAGACTGGCTCTCAGTCTCTCTCTTCCTAATGCCTGAATGATCCAGAATATTGTCTAGAGGGTGGCAGCCGGGCAGCAGGACCCCACTTGCTGTTGAGTAACAAAGGCTCCTGCATTTATCACAAAACTGTAGAATCAACTCCTTCCCTAACCCTATAAGTAGCAGCCAGGCTGCAGGTGGGTGCGGTCTCTCCGCAGCCACCGCCAGCAGGGAATTCCCCTGTAAAGTGAATAGTACATGGCAACTCCACAGCACGTCCACATCCACCGGTCCTCCGGATGGTTTTCTCTGGAATATCACAGACATAAGGGCAGCTCCCCTGTTTGGAGCTCCTGTGTTAAAATATGGTATCCTAGGGCTGCAAGAGCTGGGTCCCCAGGTGAGTGCCACAAAAAGCGAGTGCCAGACTGAAGCTGTAACACATGACACAGAGCATCACTTTGCTGTACTCTGTTGGTCAGGGCCGTCTAGACTCTCTGGGTTCAAAGGAAGAGAAAATAGGGGGGCGGGTGAGGTTCTGGAAGAGCTTCCGTAATGGGAAATACTGCTTTGGCCCTTTTGAAAAACAGCCTGCCATACCTGTTCGGAGATCTGTCCTGTCCAAAGAAGACATCAGTCCCCATCTGCAGTCAGGACTCACGTGTGGAGCCCATGGCATTGCACAGGTGGCACACACAAGACCCGAGGGCCAAATCCAGCCTTTCACCTTGTTTTGTCCCACCTGGCACCTTGTTTCTACCGGGCGGCAGCACCAAGCTCTCACTTACCTGTTAAGGCATAGTTACATTTATACAGTCCTAACATTACATTCAGTCCTTTGAAGGCAACCGTGAGGCTGATGTGGCCCCCAGTGAAACTGAGTGTGATACCCCTGGATTAGAAGATCCTGTCTGGCCTTCATGTTGCCTCAGCTGAAGGATCACACCTGCTTTAAGCCATGGGGCAGGTTCCCGAACCACTTCTAGTGAGTCTGGTTAATGAGGTTCCTTCATCAACCACCTTATGGTAATAATGGTAGAAACTAGAAACAGTCAATACTTATCTAGAAACACTTCTTTTCCCTGCACTTCTACTGGTGATTTTTGTATTCATTATTCTTTTAAATAATGGGAAAGGCAAGATGAAAGAAAATCCGATCAGCCCACTGGATTATGTATGAGTCACTCCGGCTTGATCGTTGCTAATGGAAAAAGATAAATAAAGGTGCTATTTACCAAAGGCGATTGTGTGGACTACCTCTGGGTGAATTTCAATTACCCACAGATCTTTCCTTTTGCCATGATTAGCAACCTCAACTAATCCCATTTTTAGAAAGAATTTCCTATGAAGATTTAATTATTTCATACAAAACATACCCTGCTCAGTTAAACTAGTCAATAAATGAAGTGTTTCCTTAGGCTGAAATCTACAGGAATATTTTAATTGAAAAACAAGCCAAAAAAATGTTGATTTATCACTATGGCTTTTCACTCAACAGAGCTAAATAGCACATTACATAGGAGAACAGAAATTGCATGTCCTAAATTGAGTAGCTATGGTATAAGAGCTACTTGGTCTTTGTAGCAGATCTGGATATAAAGTGAAGACAATTTTATAGAGTGAGAAAAAGAACTACCAAGGGCAATTTCTTTGATTACAAAAAAGAGCTTTTAGATGGTATAAAAGCAGTACCCACGAGATACCAGTAGTCTGTGGATTTGTTTTAGAAATTGACATAGGTAGTCAGCTTCTAGGATAGGGTAGCAGGGAATTCAGAAAAGAGAATTGCAACAATCCTTCTAGGCAGTGTGATGCAGCAGGCCCCAAATGACTACACCACGAAAACCAGACCCTGTGTTTCGAAGGGTCTGGTGTATCAGCAGCTGTTAACCAGATGTATACCGGTCTGTGTAAAACATACTAGGTACATTCCATCACTTAGTAAAAGTGATATACTTGTATTAGGATGAGCTACTAGCCTAAAGTAGCAAGCACCTAGGAAAAAGTCAGATTCTGCTCATTGAGGAAGCAGGAAGTTGAGGTCAGACATTGAACTTAGGAAATCCTGGTTAGATACACAGAGGAGATTCACAGTATAAACCAAATAACCCAAGATCAAGCATTCGGCCTTAGGCTTCTAGGCCTGAGCATATGATTTAATTTCAAATCCTCATCCATTATTTAGAAAAGGTTATTTTTACAATTACTTCCACTTTGATCCTTTGCAAATTGGCTTAAAAACTTGTAAAGATCTGAATCTAAGTTTGAGTAAGGACCCAAGAGAACCTATAACAAAACAGACTCCAAGAAAACAAGGCAGGGACAGATAGCATGTTTTTAAAAATGTTGCAACACAGAGAATGGCCCCGACATCTGGTGTAAGCAGTGGCTTCCTTTCCAACATGTCATCAGTTTAATCAAGTCTTCCAAAAAGATTCAGCTCTGCTTGATTTCTTTCACTATTGCACTGCTTGCTGAAAGGGCAAGTAGCATCTGACTCTGACAGAAGTCACTTTGGACTTTGCAAGCAGCTGCTGGGTATCATTTCACTTTCGAGTAATGGATGAGGATAATTGGATACCATGCTCCCAGCCAGGAGAGCGCCACGACATCCAATGTTGCATGGCTCGCCCTTTTCACAGCCAGAGACCATTACAAAGTCCCTCATGCCACCCTGAGTGTGTTTTAAATCAGTTGGAAAACTTAATTGTAGCTCTTTACACTAATTTTCTGCCCTATGTACTCCCAATCAATCCATGTTTCAGCTTTATTTTTAGATTTACACTGGGTCTGATCTTCAGTATCATTTCATCTCCCTCTCTCTAAGTATTTATTCCCAACAGCAGAAAAAGTGCTGACAATTTCAACTTGTTTCCTCATAACTGTACACAGAGCCACATATGTACTGTGCTATTTGAACAGCATACAGGGTTTTCTGAGCCCTGCATCACTCCAGTCGTCACGTATCATTGTATGGAGCAAAGACAGACGTAAAATAATGATAGTGTACATTTACTGAGGATTACTGCACACCAGACATGGCTTAAGGTTTTTATATGTAATATATTTAGATACCTTATTTTTACATGTAACATCGCATATATATTGCATATGTAAAATATTACTGATTTTATGTGATACATCATTTAAGTCTCCCGACCAACTCATAACGCTTATGTCTCACACTGAGTACCCTAAGAAAATCCCCACTTTACAGATGAAGACACGAAGGCTCAAAGAGATAAAGTCATCTGCTCCAGGTAACACAGTTGAGAAATCATGGATCTTTTCATCGTAACCATTGAGACATCCTGCCTGCAGTGGAAAGAAAGATGCCCTGGCAGCATAAAGAACCACTCCCCAGGACAGACTGTACCTCAAGGGACATGGGAGCCGAATTTCAGAATGCTATGGATGCATGCCTGCTTCACCACAGTAGACAGAAGCGGAAGGGCGGAGCCATCTGCGTGGGGTGGGAGGAGTGTTTATCATGACACCATTTACACCTGCCTGTGTCTGGTGAGAAAAAGCATCCTGAGGTTTACGCAGTGCATTATCATTCTTAAATGCTCACAGACGATGCACTGCCTCATTGCCTACGCAGGGTAGACAGTCCCTTCACCCCAGCCGCTCCTGCCACAGCACTGCCACTTGCACCTATACTTACTCTTTCTGAAAAGTGGAGTTCATTGTGTGTATCTGGTTCCTCCCCTATCACTGTATGTTGGGAAAGTGTGAGGCCGATAACTGTCACATCGATTCCCTGATCGTCAGATCCAGAGGACCTGGACCGGAGGCACTGAGTCCCAGCAAATGCACTCCAGAACTCCATCCTGCTGTGGCTCAGTTTAGAGACTGGGATATGGGACTGGCGTCTCAGTCAGATTCCATAAGGAATGAGACCCTTGGGTGGTTTGCCAAAGGGATGAGTATATCTTTCATGAAAGAGAAACGTGAAATTTAACAGGACAAACAAAAAAAAAAGGCTTATGGTGGTCTGCCTCCCAGAGTGTTTGCAGGGATTCAGTTCCTCAAGTGCTTATTAGGAAGCTCACTCTGGAGAAAGTCGTCAGGGAGAGGAAAGGGGACAAAGCTGAGAAAAATGGAAATTCCACATGCAGTCCAAGACTCAGTCTGATCCCACAGGGTCTTTCAGGGACTCTAATTTTGTAAATATAAAAATACATAGAAACTTTAATAACCCCAGCTTAAATTTCAATTGGCTGAATATCAGACTTTTTTTAAAAAGCACAATTATGAATAATGCATGTGCCAAAACCAGCCGAAAGTACATTTCCACTCCATGAGCTTTTAAGAGCATTGTTTTTACAATGATGTACCACACAAATATCTATCTGTCTTACCTATCTATCTATCTATAAATCCATCTATCTAGTTATATATCTATGTATACATTTACACTGTAATTGCAAACAAATAATTTTAATAATTTTAACAAATCTCATGGGAAGAGAGGGAATGGCCCCCACCCCAGAGCCAGAGAACTCGGTCTCTGAGTCCCCCTGAGTCCTCCCGGGAACTTTATACCACGGGCCCAGGTAGCTGACTCCTTGGAGGATGGAAGGGCTTCCTGAGCGCAGCAAGGCTGGGCAATTGGGAGTCGGGAGGGCAGGGCTAGAGCAGTCCCCTAGGCTGATGCTCTGTGGAGGGTGTGCTCCAGCCAAAAAGGCTGCGTTCTCTGTGAGTGCCTGGGAGAGGTTCTCAGCTCAGAAACCCTGGTGGCTGTACCTTCATCTTTCTTCCAGAACAACACAACCCAGGCTTCCCTCGCAGGACTCCAGTCCACTCTGAGCCACCCTTCTTCTGCTGGAGCCCATGATTTCACTCTCACGTGGAATTTGAGAAACAATTCAAACAGCAAACCAGAAACAGACTTATAGATCCAGAGAACAGACTGATGGTTTGCCAGAGAGCAGGTGTCTTGGGGGACTGGACAGAAAAGGTGAAGGGATTGTGAAGTACAGATGGTTACTTACAAAATTGTCATGGGATGTAAAGTACATCATAGGAAGCAGAGTCAATAGTATTGTAATAACCATGTGTGGTGCCAAGTAGGTACTGGAAAGAGCAGGGGGAACATACACTTTGTAAAGTATATGATGTCTAACCACGATCTGTACACCTGAAACTAATACAAAATAACATTGAATGTATACTGTAATTGAAAACAATAATAAAGCTCCATTTCTCAAAGTTATAGAAAATTGTGAGTATAGTATAATTTTTTCCAGCATTATTTGATAAGTTGCTGACCTAATGCTTCAACACTCCCTAATATTTCAGTTGCAATGCCTAAAAAAGGATGTTTTTCTGCACAATTATAATACAACCATCTAAATAAGGAAGTTGATATTGATATATCACTTCTTTCTAGTTCTCGGATCCTTTCAAGTTTCACCAATGGACCCAATAACATTTTGTATAGAAAAGGCAACTTGTTATATTTATGTGTTGGGTCCCTTCCATCTCCTTCAATCTGAGAAAGGCCTTCATTTTTCCTTGAATTTCATAAAGTTTAACTTTTGAACAAGCTAGTTTCTTTTGGATGTCCCATCTTAGTGTTTCATAAATCAGTATCATCTTTTCCATATGCATAACCAATTATGTTTTCTTTTTCAGCTTTCTTACTTGGATACTGCAGAAGTTTCTAACTGGTTTCTCTGGATCCAAATGGACTTTGCCGGTCTGCTAGACCACTGGTGGAGTGAATGCTCTCAAACTAAAGTCTGTCCTTCCCCTGATTAATAGCCTTTAATATTCCACCTTCCTTCTAAAAATTCAAGACCAAGTTAATGCAATCAAATTTGGGGTTTTACAAATTAACCCCAACTTGAAAATGGTATGTGACCAAAATTGAATCCAAGTACCTTTATGCAACAATGTTTAAATATTTTACATGACAATCTCTTAACAATTGCTATCAGTTCCTTATATTTTACCAGACCACCCTGTTCTTGCACATGGGTTTCTCATTAAAAAAAAAAAAAAGATAATATAATGTGTCATTATAGCACACACTTAATCTTGTCAATTCTGTGATTTTGAGTTTCAAAGCCTGGAATACCATCATAAAATAATACAATAGGTCTGAATGTCAGCAATTTCTAAAACACAAGGGGCACTTTATCATCTAAAAAGAGGTGAATCAGTGCTGCTCCAGCTATGGGAGTTGAATCAGCAAAACCATCCAAGAGGAGTGGCAGTATTGATATAAGAAGGTTTTCTGTTGTTGCTTAGAATATACTTTCCAAACATTTCAACCTGAGATGCCCTTGAGGTACAGCTAGTTCCTCCAGTGTGGTGGTCCGTGCGGTTACTGTTTGTTTGTCTTTTCATTTAACTCAGGCATTAAAAAATATCCTGAAAGCCATCCTACTTTGATGTTGTTTGGCAAAATTAATACTTCAATAAAATTATGCATGGAAAATATTCATAATTGGACATAGCTCTATCTTATGATTAAAATAGCATATATAAATCTATATCATGTAGATAAAATTAAAAGTATAAGCATTGCTGATTAATTTTAGGAGACCGGTAGCCTTAATCTATAATTTCATGTTTTAAAAGAAACCTCAAATTTTCAGTCTTTGAGTACAAATCATAAAATGAAACTGTCTTGAATCATAATGTGATAAATTTTATTCAAGAGTTCTTTTTACAAAGTGTTCTAATATTTAATGGGTCATATATTTTTGCCCACTAAAACTTATCATGTAAATTTACCATATAAAATGTCAATGAATCAAAAATTAAAGACTAAATATAAGCTCATTTTCCATCATATCTGTTCTGAAAGCGCTGCAGAATAATAAGTTTCCCATTGTGGCATTGCTTCAGCTCTATAATGACCTACTGATATTTTCTCTTCTTAACAGAACCACCTTATCTGTCTCCTTGATTTACATCATCAAATCATTCTAAAAATGATCATTATCCAATAAACCAAATATGCATAAAGCTTACATTTCAAATATGTTCTTATAGTTTATATACTAAGTTGAACACAATAAAAATTATGCCATAATAATTCATTTCCAATGCAGAAGACTGAGCATAACAGTTTCTGAAAAAAGAACTCCTTTTTTTTTTTTTTAGCCAACCACAAGATAATTCCTCAAAAACTTCAAACAAATGCAATGAGCACCACATCACTGCACAATTCAGGAAAGTTTCCCACAACATTCCATAGTTTGTAATGACACATACATGAAAGCAAATCTTTCATTAGTCTATTCATTCAAGTGCTTGTTGATGAATTTCTATTTGTCCAATAAGCTGCTACATTTATATGTGCCTTTTATGTTTGTGTCTCTAATGATAAAATACAGAATTAAAATTAATATCCAGAAAACAAAAGAAGTGAAAGAATTTTGAAATAAAAATATCTTAGAATGAAAGTGTTAGACATGAATTATTACAGTAGGCAAAAAAAAAATTAACTCATACAGGGTGGCTCTGGGCAGTTAGGGGTGACCTTGGACTGCTCCACCCTGGAAACCCCAGAGCCTATGCACAAAGTGGACAGCTACAGGCCACAGCGGAGCACCACCACCTTCCCCTGCACAGCTCACCCTCCACAGAGGGTGGAGGTTGGTGGTCAGTGGTTACAGCCAATCCTTGCAGGTGACTGGCCTGAGTAAATCCCTCACATAGACCTACCAACAGTAATCAAGGCTCAACTACGAGGAGAAGGTGTACTCAGCCCACACAAAGGGCACACCTCACTTGGGTGATAGAGGAGGCTATGCCACTGGACCCTACAAGACACACCTACTACATTAGGCCACCAAGACAGTAAGACATAGCGGCTCTACCTAATACAAAGAAACAAACACAGGGAGGCTGACAAAAAGAGGAGACAATGAAAGGTTGCCCAAATGAAAGAACAGATAAAAAGTCCATAAAAATAACTAAACAAAATGGAGATAAGCAATCTATCAGATGCAGAGTTCAAAACACTGGTTATAAAGAACAAGTTACAGGGAAACAACAGTACAGTGGATGAAACTGAGAATCAAATCAATGATTTGGAACATAAGGAAGCAAAAAACAACCAATCAAAACAACAAGAAGAAAAAGAATAAAAAAAAAACATGAGGATAGTGTAAGCAGTCTCTGGGACAGCTTCCAGCATTCCAACATTTGCATCATAGGGGTGCCAGAAGGAGAAGAGAAAAAGCAAGAAATTGGGAATTTATTTGAAAAAATAATGAAAGAAAACTTCCTAAATTGGTGAAAGAAATAGACATGCAAGTCCAGGAAACACAGAGAGTCCCAAACAAAATGGATGCAAAGAGGCCCCTTCCAAGACACATCATAATTAAAATGCCAATGGTTAAAGATAAAGAGAGAATCTTAAAAGCAGCAAGAGAAAAGCAGGTAATTACCTACAAAGGAGTTCTCATAAGACTGTCAGCTCATTTCTTAAAAGAAAATTTGCAGGCTAGAAGGGACTGGTAAGAAATATTCAAAGTCATGAAAAGCAGGGACCTACAGCAAAGATTGCTCTACCCACCAAAGCTACCATTTAGAATCCAAGGGCAGACAAAGAGCTTCCCAGATAAGAAAAAAACTAAAGGAGTTCATCATCACCAAACCATTATTATATGAAATGTTAAAGGGACTTATTTAAGAAAAGAAGATCAAAACTATGAGCAATAAAATGGCAATAAACACACACCTGTCAACCACTGAATTTAAAGAGCAAACTAAGCAAACAAGAACAGAGACAGAATCATGGATACAGAGAGCATTTTGATGGTTGCCACAAGGTAGAGGGGTATGGGAGAATAGGCAAAGAGGTGAGGGGATTAAGAATGGTAGTTACAGAATAGCCATAGAGATGTAAAGTACAGTATAGGAAATAGAATACCCAAAGAACTTTTGGTGTCCACCCAATGGGATATGTGGTCAGTAGACGGGCTCTAGCTCTCAGTTCCATCTGAGCCAAACTCAGCTGCAGAAATCTACCTCCCTGCAAGTCACACCCTCCCAGGGCAGCCCACATCCAGTAACTTCACAAAAAGGAGATGCAAAGCTTCGGCCCTTTGAAAAGAGAAAAGGAAAACTCTGATGAATACAACGTGTTCCAGATGTCCCTATAATGAGTTCGCTGAGGCTTCAGATGCACTTGTTTTCAGAAGCACTGATCCCTATAACATAACTTGTATTCCAAACACCGTCTCAGCATCTGCTTCCAGAGAACTCAAGCTGTGACAACTCCTTTAATGAATAAGGAAGAAAAAGACATGGCTTCATCAAATATAGCATATCAGAGATGGTACTGTAAAAGTGTGACAGAGTGAACACTGAATTGGAAATGGAAATTAAGAAGCCCAACACAAAATTGGTCTTTCCTACTACGTTAGTTTACAAATCTCTGAAGACCAGGGTGACCAGCCCACTCATTCATCACGTTAGTAGACTGGCTGATGATTTTTGCCCACTCTCCCAGACCCACTGCGCTGAAAGCTAAACCAGGAGTTCCCAAATGCCTTTTTAATGGGCTCAGGTCAGTGATTTTTAAGGTTTTTACCGACCTGTGGAAAAATGAGACATATAGGACAAAGTAATGAACTTTTCAAAGAGTTAAATTTACTCAATTTGTTTTCTTTTTTTAATCAATTACTTTTTCCTTTTAAAATTTGTTTTATTTACTTATTTATTTCTTTATTACTTGGCTGTATTAAAATATCCTTTCTTTTGGAAATGGTGAGGTCATCCAGTAATAGGTACTTTGCGGGTGGGGGCAGGTTTTGTTTTTAATATTTTGCAGGCAAAGTCAAAATCAGCTGCTGCTTCCCAGACTATTCCTGCACTATCATCTCAAAATTCTACTGAGTGGCAAAAGTTGGTAGATCTTAACCTTTCAGCACAGTAATATTCATTTCATTGATACTGATTGACATTGATTGATTTAACTGACAAGGATACAAAAAAAATGGATTAGGGAGAATAGCAGGCATAGATTCATGTTCTAAGAACTACGCTTTGAGTAAATTCACATATAGTCCTAGCAGGCTTTTGAATTCCGGAGATGGTACGCTACTGTGACACATATTCCCATTGAAGAACTTCTCCTTTCAAAAATGTCCACCGGTATTTCTTTCAAGTCTAAGTTTACCCACTTTAACAGTAAGAAGAAAAAAATTCTTAGAATAAGTGGTCCCAAAATTTCCACTTGACTCTGAGTTGACCTCTCCAAAATTACTAAGAACCACAGAAAAGATGCTTATCTCAATCCTCCTTCATTTATCTGAAAATAATGTCTTCTTAGCAGCAACAATTCATCTACCAAAATCTAACTCCCTCCTCCTACTTTTGGAGTCAAAATAATTTTTTTTGATTTTTCAGTTACAGTTGACATATGATATTATATTGGCTTAAGGTATACAACCCAGTGATCCCTCCTGTATAACAAAAAAATCTGTATAACAAAAAAATCAGAGGACTAAGGGTCAAAATATATAAAAGTGCCAAGTGATATTGTAAATAATAATGAGATAATGTTTTATTAGAAAGCAGATTTTATATTGCAAATCAACCCTCAGGTGATATGTATTCTCTACCCTAGTGACTAGTAATTTAACTACTTCTTCTGCCAACTGGTGTGACTTCCTCCTGCCCACTCTCTTATCCTCAAATGTAAATCTTCCTTTTCCACCCTTCCCTTGGCTTTCTGCAGTTTCCGCAGGCTCCTGTCCCTGTTCCCTGCCCACTTCTCCTGGACCAGCTTGTCAGCACTTTTCTCTCCTCAGAACAGCATCCCTGTTCGCAGGGTGCTCTGCCGCTCTCCGCTCTCCACGTTCCTCTTGCTTTTGTACTGTATGCTCCTCACCTGCAATTTCCCCGCTTTGACATCCCATGACCTTTTAAGTGGATTATTAAGTGAATCCTTACTCTCTTACTCCTGCTGTGTTGCTTCTCTTTGAAAAACTTTAGCTGGAGGCTTTCACTGATGAACCATTAAGGATCAAGCCTATTATTGCAGGTCCCACTTTTCCAACTGCTTCAAAAACTGACAAGATATTTGGCACTACGCTTTCAGTAAAGAATTTCATTGAAAAGCTGGCCCTTTCATTTAAAGGGGCAATGACTGTGTGTGTCATTAAAACATATATATCTGGAGCTTCAACCTTCTTCTGAACGCTCATGCAAGCTTCTCCTCTCTCCATAAAGACTCCGACCATTTTATTGGCCTAAAGCAGATACTGAACAAATTTCTGCATTTATTTAAACAGGATGCACAGGTAATGGTTATAACCCATTTACTTCCAATCTATTTAAGTATTATGTGTTCTCTTCATTGACAAGCTCTCCCTGTGACAAGGCCAATAACCTTACCTTCCACCACAGCCCTATGTTAGAGTTGAGGACCTTACCTGCATCTGAGAGCTTTCTGTTACACTTCAGATTGAGCACCTGGGCCCTCCTACAGGTTTTTGATGTTAATGACAAAGGATGCCATGAGCCAGGCATTGAGTCAAGGTTCCTTTCCTAGCTACAATTTTATAGGTGAGACGACCATATCAATTTCAGACCACAACCATTTCTGTGATGATACCTGTGTTGCGGGAGCAAAAGGACAAGAAAGGGTATCACAGAGTCTTCTTGACGTCTTAGAAGATTAATTTTCCAGTTCCTTAAGAGTAATATAAAACAATGCAGTGAAGTGCCCCTTCTCTTAAAAGAAGTACAATGTTAGAAATATGAGTAACCAACACAATTGTTGTAAAGACCACATATGTAAATAGACATACTTTGTAACTTTTAAACACTAAAGACCATATAAGAAAAGGCAAAATTGAATTTGAATCTAAACTTCAATCTAATAAAAGTGTGCTATCTAAAAACAGAAGCATTATTCTCTCTGTATGTTTTACTTCACAGAATGTAAACCAGTAAGATTTCTGCTATCTTCAATATTTTTAATCACAAACATTATTAGTGTTTATGTCAAACCCACCTTCAAAAATATTAAAGAGCTATCAAACAAAACAATGAGAAAAATTTAAATACAATTATGAAACCAAAAAGATTCAGAAGAGACATATAAATATCCTAGTATGAGATCATTACTCTCATACATCAAATTTGACTCTGGACATGTTAGAAGTCAGGAATGATACATAAGATAAAGAGACACATGAGGAAATACAAAAATAAAAATATTGTTCTCATCTTCTAGGGGCTTAAATCAATGAAGAAAAAATATATACATGAATGGTAAACTTACACCATACGATAGAGGGCAGAGGTGAGAGCTTATCTCTGACAAAGGGCAAGGATACATTCTTCTGTAAACCGAAGATTTAGATGATTAGTAAAGCTACCTACACATTTCAGAGTAAGAGACTGGAGAGTATTTCATATTCTTATCTTCTTACTAACATAGTAAATAACATTATCAGCTGCTTTGTATGTGGGCTTATTTTTTCAAGGTCAGTAGAAAAACTTTGCAATGGCCAGAAAGTATACAATAGGAAAGAGATTTTTATTACACATGTCACTAACTGTAGACTATCAATAAATAAAAAATAAAGACAGCTGATTTTTTCTCAATATAATGCAAGAACATTCTCTAATGATCTTCTTTTAGGTCACAGAATATTTGGTAGGCCAAGGATTTTCTATTAGTGGTTCCTTATAGACAGTTCTATTTATTAAATATACATCAAAAGAAATGATTTCTCTCCCTTTAGAGTCCTGACTTAAGGCACTATAGACTGAGCCCTTTAAATCTATGAAAACTAGCTATGTTTATTCTATGAATATGAAAGTCTCACAACTCTCAGGGCCCACATCCAATTTGTATCTCTAAAATGACTTTTTATAAACCAGATTAACACATAATCTTTTTTCTGCAAACCATAGGCTATTTATCCAGACCAAACAAAGATGTTTGAACATGTTAATTTATGCATGGTTTTAAAATACATGGCTGGGCTATGCACATAGAGCATATGTTTTATAGCATACTTCATTTTACCCCTCCAGTTTACTTGCGCTTTTCATTCTTATTAGCAATCAGAACCAAAATCTATAGAAATACATTTTCCCCTGTAGAACCAAAAGTGGAGAGTCTGGAGCCTGGAAGCCAGTGCTGTGGCTGAAGGACCAGGGCTCAGAACTCCACTGAGTTTGATGTACATAAAGAGTGAAGTTGTAATGAATGGAAGAGGTATACACTTCCACCCAGATCACTTTTATTGGGTTTTGATTGTTTGGGTAGATCATTTTTCTTAGTTTGTAGAATTTTAATTAAAGTCAAATATTGGAATTAGCCTTGATTTCTGTCCATTTAAAAATGGTAAAAAAAAAATGGTTAAATATCATGGAACAGCATACCCATGCAATTTCTAAAAACACAGAAAGTCTATATGTACTGCTGGAAGATGATCACAAAAATTAAGTTAGAAAATGAGCTGCTGAACAGAACACAGAATACACTCTTTTTTTTGCAAAGAGATAAAACTTGAGTGTATGAATGTGTGTTTATAGGGGAACAAAATATTCTGGAGGATATATTACAAAACTAAAAATAGTCCTTCTGGAAATAGAATTGGAGGGGCAAGAAACTCACTTTTTGTTACATAGATATCTACACTTTTTAACTTTTGCATTATATTTTTAACTATTATATTTTTAACTATTTGCATTTTGAGTTATAATTAAATAAAATCAATACACATTTTATAGAAAAAGTTATTGAAGACAAGAATAATCTATTTTTATACATTGGTGATTTCCATATAAAAAAGTAAATATTTATTCTGTTATAAAATTGAATACATTATAATTCTCCTCTGTTATTATGATTTTGATGTGTCTAAACATGTATGATTCTTTTCAGTTCTGCTTTTGTCTTTCTTGCAACTTCAATCTTTCCACTTTACAAGACTTTAAGAATAGGCAACCTGGTCCTGGTTGAAAAGTATCTGGATCTTGCAACTTAAAGGTATTGCCGATTAGCAACATCTGACAGTTTGATAGAAATGCACAATCTTGTACCTCACCCCAGCTCTTCTCGTTAACAAGATTCCCAATAAATTCACATTTTCGCTAAATATTAAGAAGCGCTTCTCCATCGGACTCATCTTTAGTCTATGACTCCATAACAAGTATCTTGTTTTTATTCAGATCATGTGTTGATGGAGAACCTCCCTAGGGGGGCACAGAGAAGACTAGGGGTTAGAAGGGCTGAAGCCTCACCTCTGTATTGCCTGTATTGGGTTCATGGCTCCAATTTTCTTTATTTGAAATCACCTCAGGACAGGTAACCAGGGAGGCTCACAGATGAAGTGTATAACTCTACGCACAGTCAGATAGGAAACAGCACGACCCCTGTGATTTCTGACGCTGAGTTGGAAGTGGCTGTTAGAAGATATACCACACATAAAATGTGTTGCTGGTGTAAACACTTATTTATTCAGTTTGTTCTTTCAATAAACAAATGTTTACACAAACAACACAGTTTATGCACGGAAGGGAGAGGAGGATAACGGGGGAAGGAAAGGGAAGGATCATCAAGGAACATGTGTAAAGGACACATGGACAAAGCCAAAGGGGGTAGGATCAAGGGTAGGAGGTGGGGATGGATGGGGTGGGGGGGCGTTAGGGGCAAAATGGAGACAACTGTACTTGAACAACAATAAAAAATATAAAGCTTGATTTTTGCCAAAAAATACACATTTATTTATTCACATTTAAATGAAAATTCAGAAACTAAAAGTTTGGGTGAAATGAAATGTGGTCAAAATGAAATAAGTAGTTTGGGCTATGAAATGGAGAAAAAATGCACATACCAAAATTGCCATTTTCTGAGTTTATTTGAAGATTAAAACACTTTGGAGTAAAAAAAAAAAAAAAACAGGGATACTTTAGCGACTGGCACTGTTATTTCATTCCTTTATTCTTTTTCTATTGACTTATACCCCATTATATGAAAAATGCAAATTATAAAATTGCTTGCCAACTTGTAGACAGTAAAAGCTTTTTTGAATAAATGAACAACTACCTCAAGCCTTTTTTTGAGTATGGAAACTTTCATTTCCTATAATAGTACAGATGAGATACCCTGAAAACCATTTTTTTACAAAACAAATAGAAATACTAGGTAAAATATAACATATGCACTTTTAAATTCAAAGCTGCACTAGCAAAATTTGAGTCAGATCCCCAGGGCCCCAAAGCAAAGAGGTCATTGCGAACCAGAGAGGTAAGTACAGGAACTGACACTCAGTAGCCTTGGGGAAACCGTCACCATCAATAACCTCAAGTCTCGCATTTGATGCTCATAGGAGGACAGGGGACAACCTGTGCCAAATGAAAACTTGGAACTGACATCTCACACGCAGACAGGACATTCAAAAGCCTACACCTGCAGTGAAAGGATCCACTTGGAAACTACATGCATCAGCACAAGAAGTAAATTATGAAGCTCCTGTCTAGACACCTGGGCTCTGGATAGAAAAATTCGTCTCCTTTAAGAATCTACAATCATGAGCCAAATGTCACATGTTTTCAAAGTTTAATTTCAACCACCTCTGTTTCCTAGGAGACTAGAAATTAAACTAAAGTGTTCTTGAGCTAATGATACCCCACAGTTTCTTGCCAAAGCAAATTAAAATCCTGTCTTGAAAAATTATCTCTCAATACAGGCTGCACAAGACTCCCACAAATAAAGCCTTCTGATGGCATGAGAGTCAGCAGGCAATAAAGCAGAAACATCAGAAAATGCCACTGTTAGATACTGATGATAAAGGGTTTTTAGATTGATGAGAAATAGAAATAAAAGGGAAAAGAATGAAGTTTCAATAAAAAAGAATAAGTAGAAAAAGAACCAAATAGAACACCTAAGAATGAAAAATATGGTTAATGAAAGTTAAAAGAGAAGCTTCATTTGATGAATTAAATATTATACTAGTTACAGCCAATTAGAGAATTAATGACCTGGAAGAGATGATTCGTAACGCATACTTAAAAATAAAATGAGAGAAAGTATGAAAGAAAAATTAATAGTCTAGCATTATAAAGCTAACAGGTGGTACACGGGATGAAAATAGAGAGAATAGGGAAAAGATCATTATTCTTAAAAATAATGCCTGAGAAATTTCTAGAATTAATGACATATTTTTCTTACACTAGATTCTCAAAGAAGATGTAATAACAATAAATCCAACACCTACACATGTACCTTGTTGTGTAACCATACAATTTAAAATGATGGAAAAAACAAGGCAAAAATTCAGATTGTTACAAAAGAGCAAAAATCAAACACTAAACTTGCATCATTGAAACAATATCTGTAAAAAGTTGAGAGAACAGAGCTGTAACCTATGATTCTGTACTCAAATATTACTTAGGAGTAAGGACAAAATACATTTAGATAATCACACAGCAATTTTACCAGTAACAGCTTCCTATTTTACTTCTTGATTACAAAGAAACAAAGGCCATACATTTTGGAGAAAAGAAACATGAACCCAGAAGAAAGAAGTTAATTGCAGAAATCATTGTAAGGAAGACAGTATGTAAGCAATAGTGATTATAAAATAAGAACAGTAATGCCTAACTTGGGAAATATGTCCCAGGGGGAACAAAGTTACTAAAGAACTCTGGCACATGAGGTGAGAGAGTTCTGCATTCTAAGGTCTTTGTGTTGTTCTACAGAAGAATGAAGATACTCATCATCTTTAAACTAAACTTTAAAATGTTTCAATAAAATACATCATATTAAAATTTAAGGTAAATTGGTCAAACAATAAGAGAATGCATAACAGCCAAGTCGGTAGAAGGGAAAATCTGAATAAAGGAAATTTAAATAAGGCAAAAGGTATAAAGACAAAGAAGGGAGAAAGGTAAACAGAGAGCAAAATTAGAAAATAGTATAATGGGAAAAAATAATTCTTACTTTTGGAGATACAAATTGTTTAAAAATACAAATTGTAACAGAAAACTCTGCCCAACCATTTACCCCTACCCCTATATACATATCCCAGACGGATTTTGGGGTAGGAGGCAGAACCTCATCTAACATTTAATCAAGACCTGTCTTAGAGTTGTTTGATTGAAAGCACTATTTGCTGACTCTCAATAATTTAAAGAAAATCATATTTTTGGGAATAGTATGGTGAAGCTTGCAGATAAAAAATGTAAGAGCTAAAATCTCTGCTATCAAGAAAGACAGAAACCAGGGTGAGAACAAATAGCCACTTCCTTTAGGGCTGGCTGTATAACCAGAATGAATAGTTCTCCATCCTTCTTCAAATTACCAGTATTATTAGCCTAGAGGGCTGAATAATTTGGTTAATAGATGCACTAAGAAAACAAGCCATTTGGAAAAGCATAAGAGAAAATCAAGGTGTCATGACTAAAGAAAGGAAAAAGAAATCCTAACCCTAATCCTAACCCCTGTGTGTGTGCATGTCTATACACACACATGTATGTGTGCAAAAGTAATTTAACTTTACTTGCTGGATACTTGCTTAAGTATACCCACAATTATTATATTCGATTCAAGGGAAGTATATATTTCTAGAATAGCTATTACATTCTCTTTCTCCTTAAGCATTTATTGCAGTGATCACAAATCAAATGACTGCTGGCATCAGACAACTCAAGGAAACAAGTAAAATGGTGCTGTGATATGATGTTGAATGAAAACTGACTTTCGGAGGTAGGAATAAAATAGGAAATGGTGAAGGCAAAGGACAAACTCGACAGCCCCTGACCCAGCCCAAGGAAGCAGTTGTTGCTCGGCTCAAGCTGATTGTCACCGTGCGAAATGCTGGCCAAGTAGAACGAGATCTTTTTCAAAACAAAAAATCAAGAGAGGAATTTATGCAAAATAGACCAATACTTATCTTGATATCAATTTTTAATTGATATGGCAACTGATTCCATTTTTAAAATACTGAGTGAACCAACACAAGACACATCAGTTAAACACAGTTGCAGGACCAGTTTTGTTGTCGGCCAGCGACTTATGGGAGGTACTGTCTGTGCAAGGGGTGATACGTTTTACTTTCATGTACATTGTAAACCTCACTGGGTAACGCTGCTGTATTTGCTCTAGACAGTTAACCATATGTTAGGGAGCTTAAAAATAAAAATAATATATTTTATCTGTACCTTTTTATTGTGTTTCTTTTACTTGATAGTTTTTATTGTTAAGGCTATTTTAGGTTTACAGCAAATTGAAGCAGAAAGTACAGAGTTTCCATATACCCTTTGCCCACACATGCACAATCTCCTCTGATGTCAACTTCAACCACCAAACTGGTTCATCTGTTGCAATTGATGAAACTACACATCACTATCCAAAGTCCCTAATTTGCATTAAGAATTACTCTTGGTGGTATCATTCTGTGGGTTTAAACAAATATTTAATGACATGTATCCACTATCATAGTATCATACAGGAAGAATAGTTTTTCCTGCCCTGAGATCTTCTGTGCTCTGCCTACTCATCCCTCCACTCCTCCTTACCCCAGGCAACCACTGATCTTTCCATGGTATCCATCGTTTTGCCTTTTCCAGAATGTCATATGGTTATAATCAGATAGTATTCAGCATTTTCAGATTGGCTTTTTCAAGTAATAGTATGCATTTAAGGTTGTTCCATGTCTTGATAGCCTTTTTGTTCTTAGTGTTGAATATTCAGTGGTCTGTGTGTACCACAGTCTACTTATTCATTCACCTACTTAGGGATATCTTGGTTGTTTCCAAGTTTTAGCAAATATGAATAAGTTTCTATAAACATTCAGGTGCAAGACTTAACAAAAACATAAGTTTTTGATTGATTTGTGCAAACACCAAACAAAATGAAGCTGGATCATATGTTAAGAGCATTTTCAGTTTTATAAAAAGCTGCCAAAATATCCTTCAAAGTGGTTGTACAATTTTGCATTCCCCTTAGCAATGGATAGGAGTTCCTGTTGCTGCGTATGTTGAATTTGGTGTTGTCAGTGTTTTGGATTTAGGCAAACTTTCCGGATGACATAAGGTATTGAGCATCTTTCCATATGCTTATTTGCCATCTCTATATCTTCTTTTAAAAGGTGTCTGTTCATGTGTTTTGCCATTTTTAAGTTAGGTTGTTTGTTTTCTTAGTGTTGAGTTTTAAGAGTTCTTTGTGCATTTTAGATAACTGCCCTTTCTCAGACATGTCTTTTGCAAATGTTTTTTTTTCCCAGTCTGTGTCTTGTCTTCCTATGTATCTTGATCCTCACTTCTTTTTGATCAAATTGACTGGGGTGACATTGATTATCATGATCATACAGGTTTCAGCTGTATGTCTATGATACAGGTCTGTATATTGTGTGTATGCCCACCACCAAAAGTCTGTTTCTATCCATTGATCAATATGGTAAGCTAGCTAATCCTCACTTCAAAATTTAACATTATCATCTATTATCTGATTTTTTAAAAGATAGATAGTGATATCTCCTTATATTGTCAATAATTTACTGTAATTCTTATTATTTAGATGATTTTTATAGAATCCATTATGATTTTTAAAAACAGCAATAGCTAATCTGACTTATCGGATATGTTTTAAGCAAATATCAAAACACTCTTAAAAGTCTGCAAACTACAAAATCAGCAGTTATCCTTACCCTGAATTGTAATTCATAATTTCCATGCACGTAAAGCCAATAGCTAGCTGGAGAGAAAATAATCAAAATCAAATAAAATCAAAGGGGAAGAAAGGGGAAGCAGGGCTATTTCAGAGACACTTCTTTCACTTGACTCAAAGACAAAAACTATGTGTGACGAGCATTTTAAGACTATCTAAAAAGAATTAGAACATATTGTCACACTGTTAAGCTGAAAGATCCTATGGTTGTTTGGAAATTCTGTATAAAAGCATTTATTCCACTCCAGCGGATTACTAGGAGATTTCAAGCTTCATTATCTTTTGTGTGAGTATAAATAGGGGTGTGAAGACCCTTCCACCTACCTGGATTACAAAAATGCACTCGATGAAAATTTATGTGCTTTTTCATCCTTATTATTTTTATAATAAGGCTTGGCACATTTCTCACAACACAGGTAAAGATTTACCCATTATTCTGGGTAGATTTTTATTCTAAGGCAATAGCTATCCAAAATGTCCTTTTAAGTAAACAAGGGCTTTGACCTGAGCTAGTTTCTGGAGAAAGAAAAAAGCGGCCCTCTATGGGCATGAGGAAGCAGGAGACCAATATGAAAGCCTCAATAAAGAAAAGAAAGCAAAGACAGTGTATCAAGTATCAGGTCCAAAGTAGGTGGGCAAAGGGCTTTAGGTGTGAGGTAAATATAAAAGTCTACAGCTTGAGGTAAATAAACAGGAGAAACTTGAGAAAAGTAATGTTGCAGGAAATCTGTGGCCTGTGCACTGGTCGTGGAGAAAGTTAGTAATGAAGGGTCCGGTGAGAGACCCGAAAGGGCACCCAACCGTCAAAGATTATTTCGTCCAAGATACGGCTGTGTCCTCCCTCAAAGACGTTATTTGAAAACTCTTTTTCTTTTTCATTGATTCTGTGAATTTCTTAAAGATAAATTGAAGGGAAAAAAATTAAAAAGAAAGAAAAGGCCTCAGACTTAAAATAATCCTTATTTACAGTTTTTCACTAGCAAACTGCCATTAACTATTAACATATCTTTGCAAAGAAAAACATCCTTCTAATGTTAAACATGTAAGTAGTTATTACAACTTTTCAGCTCTTTTTATTCCTCGTTTCTTCTTGGAAAGTGGTCCTCCTTTGGAGCCATCTTATTCAGACATAACATAATATCATTTCAAGAAATTTTACACGATGGTTTAACTTGGATGAGCAAATGAAATTTCAAGAAAGGAAAAATAATTTTCAGTCAATTTATTTGCATTAGGGGAAAAAAAAGAAAATGGGATTACGCCTGAGATAAGCAGGAATGTAACACTTGCCCACGAAGTAGAAGCTCATCGTGGAACTGCTGCCCAAGTCATCAGAGCGAGGAGCAACTCGATTTCTACTGTGCAACTGAAATGTACTGCAAGTAATTGCAATTAATGTAATGGAAACTGTCTCCGCACCATGGTTCAATAGGTCATTTAAATGTTGCGCTAGAAAAATCTAAAATTATTTTTAAGCAAAACAGAGAAGATGATCACTGTGTTTCATCTAATTCAAGCAGCATCTAAGATCCTAACACCAAGAGAGTGCTTGTGATCCACACTACCCTCTGCTTCCAAAAGTAATGTATGTGTGACATCTGGGAGAGAGAAACTTTCTTCACCACCACTAGCTGCCACCCAAGACATGTTTAAGTGCCTTGATATTAATGTCTTCAATGTGGTCTGTACTTTGCCTTTGTAATTCTTCTCATGACCGTAAGTCACTGCTTGTGTGAGGATATGTGAAATGCTCCTCTCACTCATTACACTATAAAACCTCTGAGAGCAGGGACCATCGCTGTCATTCAGTCCTCCCAAAGCCAGAACTAGTACTGAGGATAGAAGAGATGTTAAGAACATACTGAAAACAGTTTAGTGCAGTAATGGATTAGGTAGATATGTGAAAGATATATAAAATAGCTGATTGGTAGATAGAGACATAGATTTATTCTTCAAAATAAAAGTATTTTGTTTAAATGAGTTGTTAGTGTCACACTGACATTAAAATAAAATAAAGTAAATTATTGGGTTGGCCAAAAAGTCTGTTTAGTTTTTTATCCATAAAATTAAAGACACATTTTTCATTTTCACCAATAACTCTATTGATTTGGATATTTTGAGGATGTCAGCTATCTCATGCTTTTGGCTTCTAGTGGGTAGAGGCCAGGGGTGCTGCTAAACAACTTCCAATGCATAAGACATCCCCACAGCAAAGAATTATTTGGCCAAAATATCTATAGTGCCAAGAAACTTCACAAACCACTTTTAACACATCCCATCAGTCACAGCACCTTTTCCATACACTACAGAATTATTTTTGCATTTCAGTTGCATTTTTACCTTTCTTGAAACAATAAAGCATAATATGCTGAAAATGGTGCATATTTTCTTCCATCTTCAGTATTAAAAGGGCTGCACAAAAATTCAACAAGTTTGATGTTTTTTAATGCACACTGATGTGACAGCTCTCACAATACAATCTAACAAAATTGTTTCAAATGAAGTTACAGACAGCTAAGCACTACTAGAGCTATTGTATGGAAAAAACTAAACAAACTTTTTGGCCAACCCAATAAATTAAAATAAAAGGGTGCCAAGCATATGAGCATGTAATGCTTGGACATGAGCACATATTAGTTTGTGTTCTTGCAAAAGCAGACCTTGAGGCAAGGACCTGTCCATGGAAGAAAACACAAGTGAAGAAATTGGGCAAGTGAGACAGGAGACAGTAAAGCCAATAAAATGTCTATTAACAAATACATTGATTGCTTTGGAAAACCAGTGCTGAAGCCCTCTGAGAAGCCATGTGAAATGTGGTGAAATGAAACTGTCCCATCACAGAGCATGGAAGCTGGAAAATGGGTCTACCCACCTCCACCCCCTGTTGGTTGAGAGCTGAGTGGGTAGCAAATGCATGTGACGACGCAAGCTCTCTCAATGCATTCAGGTGGTAGCTCTCGTTGGATCTGGAATTGTGACCCAAAGCTGCAGCTGTACTCACGTGGTCTGAGGGAATGAGGAGACCAGCAGCACCTGCTACAGAATGCTGGCAGGAACAAAAGCAGTGCTGGAAGATCCTGTGTTTGTAGGAGATGATAGGGTTAGTGCTATTAGTTCCCACGGAAAAGGCTCAATACTATGACTAGATGCCAAGCTTGACTCATGTTGTTCCTTTGATCCCAGGAATTTAGGCAAGTGTTCCCCCTGGAAGCCATGCCTAAAAGCATTGGAATGCCACTTAAGAAAGGATTCTTTGGAATTGAAGTAGACATTTCCAGGAGCTAATAACATCAATGGTTATTTAATTGTAAGACAGTAATGGAAATTTCAGCTTGAGCTTAAGCAATATCACCCTAGGATTGAAAAAAAATGTCTGGAAAAGTCTAGAGAACTGGAGGAATTGGGCCACCTGGGCTCTGTTTGTTTAAAGGCGTTCTCTATGCTTCTGGGCTAAAACTCAGGAGAAAGATGTCAAGACATATAACGGCCTGTCCTACATCCAGTCAGATGTCTGTCAATCAGATTCTTTGTGACCCAGGTTCCAGGGGTGTTATCTTGAGCTTTAATAAAAGGGGCCTGTAATAAATGAGTAAAACTGAAAAGAACTAATCCCCTAAATCTCAAACAGATGCTGACTTCATGGTGACAGGGAAAGCAACCAGAAATGTCTAGTTCGGTTCCATTGGTACCAACTGCTTTAGACCATGGCATCTTTGCCAGTGACAACAGTCAGTATAGGTGAACTTTCAGTGGATTCAGAGCTGGGTCAGCAGACATAACCTTGCATGTCCACAGCTGTTTTGCTAAGTCATCGGAAACAGAAGCTACCTTCCACAAGAGTCGCTTCTGGGAATGAGAAAAGTAGAGAAAGAAAACATCAGCTATCATGACATAGAATATACTATTACTACAGATCATACTCAAGGCAAGCCTTATGGACTTTTAGAACAATTTAGATGTATATCCGAGAACGAAACAGTGCAGTTTATGTAACTGGAGGAGAGAGAACACATAAGAATTTTTTTCTGGCAGCTACTGTGTGACCCTCAGTTGGTGTGACCTGAAGAACCCAGTTTGCATGAGAATTTATAAGAGCCTTTCTGGAGTTTACAGGCACTTTAAGGTACAACAAGGTCAAAGACAGAAATCACTGGCAAAGCATAATCTCGTAACTGCACTGGAAACTCAATTTGAATTTTTAAACAGTCCACTAGCCCCCAGGTTTTGTGAAGCACCTGTACCAGGACATGGGAGTCACGCATGTCGCCATGGGTCATATGAAGCCACAAACCACATTGGAATATTTACAGCCCTGAGAATGACAATTACTCCATGAATAGTGCATTTAGAAACAGGTTGGCTTAGTTTGGTTGGCTCTGTTCTCTTCTTTTATTCCACATTGGCTCTGATCACTTTGCATTGGGCCTTTTATTAATTTTACATTATAACATACAAAGGAGTTTTGGTGACTAACTTTATTTGGGATGTAATTTCAATATTCAGAAAGTATTTAATAAGTAATGTATTCACAGTATTGGTCTTTAGAAAATACAAAACTATTCTTAATCCATAAAACAAGGAAAACATTTCTTTGTGTAGTGAAGTTTTCCTTTAAAAGTATCAATGTCTTTGATAGGGGCTATTAACGATTGAATTCTTAGAAAGCACATAGAGACTGGGAAGACAATTTAGAGTAATCAAAAGGATACTTAAAGAGTTAAAAAATAATAGCTATGTGAAAAGGCTTAGAAAATTGGGATTTTGTTTCAGAAAGAAGACAACTTCCCAGGGGATTACTCTTTCATAACAAGAAGAGCTATTAGAAGCAGAATGAGAACCGGTTGTTGTCCGTGCCCACTTAGAACAAGATGAGAAGAAGCAGAGTGAAGAGCAAGCGTAGGGGAGTTAGGCTGGTGGTTAGAAAGGGGTGATGTGAACAGGGATGGTGACCCTGGGACGCTGCCGGCATGTTGAACACATGCCTGTGTGCACTGGAAGTCAATAATAGGCTGCAAAATTTAAAATTCAGAAACTTGTCCAGAGGTTTCTCAAGATCCCTAGGCTTGTCTTTGAACAAGTTACACAAAAAATAGTATTTCCAGCTTTTCACATCTTTGTCTTAATTGTATGTCAGGATTAGCAAGTTCTTATTAACTGTTTTTCCACATTAATTTGTTTTACTGAATTCAAGTTTGGCTTAATTTCCAGGTTTCCGAATGTAGAAAACGCCTGATAGATGTAGGATGTGGGAGATACATAAAGTTAGTGGTTTTAAAACATTTTGTTCAACAAAATGCTTGCTTCTAACAAAATCTTTTGGGCTTGGTCCATATGGATAAATAGAACCGCTCTCTCTGGTCACCAGAGAGTGGCAGTGAGTGGGGCAGGGTCCTGTTGCTCTTACCCCTCATCCCTGCTCTCAACACCCACCCTTCTAACAAGCCCCAAGATATCCTGGAGGAGCTTCTATGGCTTTTTAAGCATAGTTTAAAAATCATTGACCCAGAAAAGAATGACATATTGCACGCTGGTAGTAATTTATAACTAACAGAATGATTTAAAGCATATTGTCTGTCCTTCCTGCTTCAGCACTCAGATTCCATTAAAGCATATCATTTAAAAGCATCTGGTAATGACTTTTTAAGGGTGATCATAAGTCTAGTTATGTTAAGTTTAATGAGAAAAACTAATTTAATGTAGAAGGAATTTTTTTTATTTACAAAAATTATGGGAAGAATTCCTAGTTCCATCATCTTTAGGAGACATATGAAATGAAAACTGCTTCTATTGAATAAAATACAAGATAATTGTACTACTTAGAATTTGCTATTGGACCAGGGCCAACTTCTCCATTAGGCTTAGGAGTCATTGGGCCCTCAAGTCTTTTGGGGAACATGAAAATGTTTTATTCTTTTTAAAACCAGAGTTTAGAAAATGAACTAGGCCAAAGAAAATGGTTTACTATATAATATTAATAATTTCTTTGGATTACCTCCTGTTCATACCATTGGTAAGGGAGAGATTTCTGAACTAGGACTATGGCGATGGCCCGGAACATGGCACCTGACATGGGAAAGACGACACCCACAGCAGTTTCGTCACCTGAACCCCAGGCCTGGGAGAGGAGCATGCTGCATGGTTCAGGGCCACGCAGCAGTTGCACTCAGAACACCGTGAACAGCTGGGGACCGTGGGAGGCTGGCTTTAGCAGTATTGAGAGGATGATGTGGCCCCTGGTTGCCACAGGAGGCCATGATTGGCCGGTTTGAATAATTCCACAGGTTGGCGAGGAACTGAAATCCACTACCCGGGGAGAGGCAAGACCCATGCCTGGTCCCTCTGATATAAAAGGATTGTTTGGCTACAAAACTTATCCACCAGAGCAGAGTAGGAAAAAGAACTTAGGTGTTGAGCTGCTTAAGGCCCTCTGGGTTTCACCAACTGTCAAGGCAACATTTAATACTGAACTTTTATACTAATAAGTCATAAAATACATTTTATATATATACACGCTTTAATGAAGGAAGGGACCCACAAAAACAAAAGTACCTGGAGCCCACATGTGTTCCTGTTTGGAACTGGTATAGAACTATGATGCCACCTCTGTTTCAGACTAAAGCAAGTGTCTTAATTAACTTCAAGATCCTTCACAATCTAGCTCTGTTCTTAATCTCCCATTTAAAAATAATGGGGTCCATACATCAAAAGTTACTGCATGAAGGACGTGTGAGGGAACTACTTAGTGTCAGAATATGTGATTAATGTGGCTTTCTTTCCTGAAAAGACACTCTCTGTGATCTTGATCAAGTTCTTCAGTCTCTCTGAACTACAAGTTCCTTATCTGTGAAGGAAGAGGATAAAGATGAAATCCGTGAGGTAGTGGAAAGCACCTCCCATGGTGTCCAGCCTGTGTTACTTGGATATAGTTATTGCAGTGAAGTGCTGACTTTGCTGTTTCTGAATATTCTCTATAGATGTTTCCTGGGATTAGTAGGCACTCAACACATGTGAAATGAATGGATGGGTAGATAACTAAATGAACCTACGTATACACAGGGGTCCTTGTCTTCACTCACAATGTCTCCCTTACCTAGAATGTCCATCCTCCCCAATCTTCTTTGTTTTTCTAAGTTCTGTCCTCCTTTAAAAACCCAGATTTCATCTCATTACATTATTTTTTTAACATCCTAGATCTCGTTGATGTTTTCTCTGAATTTTGGGGGAATTTATTCTCTGAGGCACTCATGTTGAACTGAACCCATGATGACTTGTTTATTAATTCTTTAGATTATTTCCTATCTCCCTAGACTGTAGAACTTAAATGTTAAGGAGAATGTCACATACCTTTTTGTTTTCTTAGCTTTAATATCATTTCCTGCTCACAACAGAAACGGAGTTGAAGATGAATAGCATTTCACTCTTGTTCTCTTACCTATTTTAGTTGACAGCATTATCATCTCTTCAGTCATTTGGACTCAACATTTTAGTTTCCAAAGATACATGCAGATTCTCAGGGACCCTGGATTTAATAGGATCCCTATTTGTTTGAAGGTGGTTTTATCGTCAGAGAGCACAGATTGAGAAGTGGGTAAGGTCCACCTGCCAATAACCCCAAAAGCACTACATCCTCCCCAGTGATCCAGGGTTTCATACCCACATCAGTGTCTCCTCAAACCCTTTCACCCTCCCACACCGTTCTTCAACCACGTGCACTGTTCTGTCTCTGAACTGTTTCCTGCACACCCCAGTCCCATATTCTCCAAGGCAGGCCTTCATCAATTCCCCTCTGAATGGTTCTGCCTCCTTCAATGTATCCTAACTCTTACCACCTGAATTATCTTCATAATATCGTTAATTTTTTACTCAAAAATAACCTCTTGATCTAAATATTGTTATTTATTCAGTAGTCAATCATTTACAGTTTAAAGACCATGTCCAAATTCTTTTATCTGGAATCATAATTCATTTCAAAAAGTATTTTTTCAGTCTTACTGCATATCATATCACACCCCTTAAACATTATGCAAGCTGGAGTCACAAGTCTCTGAAAAACAAACAATACATTCTCTGTTTCTCTGACGTTCAAGTTCCCTCTATCCATAATGTCTATACATAAATTGACTTTGTAAGGTATATCCCCATCATTCTAAATTCAGCTGAATCTCAAATCTACAATATTGGGCTTTTTTGCATCTTCTTCAGGAAGACTACATAGACTACATCTGCTCTGAATGTTTTCTAATTTCTAAACATTTTGTCCATTCCTCATTCTAGCATATTCACAATTTATCTTAGAATAAATAGTGTGTGTGTGTGTGAGAGAGAGAGAGAGAACTATATCTTGCCATGTATAATATGCACCCACATTTTTGGCCAAACTTTCAGAAAAAAAGTCTTTCATTTTAATTTTTAATTCAATTTTTTATTTATTTATATTCAGATACTTGTTTTTTGTATTATAAAGGAATTTTAGCATTTATTTGTGAACATGCAAATATTATTATTGCTTTTTAGAGTTACACTTTTAATGCATAAGCATAAATAAAAAATTAAAAACATTTATATAGGTAAGGAACTAGTACTACCCACATATAATGCACATCCTTATTTTTCTCTCAAAAACTTAGGCAAAAAGTGCATACCATACACGGCAAAATATGGTACTTTGCTAGATGGCGAAATTCCATTTGATAAATATTAATGTCTGAATATCTTTCTATCCCTAATAGTACTTAGAATTATGCCTTGCCCAAAGTGGGTAATTAATAAATGCCACTGAGTTGAATTTTCTCCCCTGAACTAAAAAGACAGAAACCCTCTTGGACTTTAGTGTCAGAAACAAAAAATTCCAATTAGCTGAGTCCACCTCAACTGGAACTAAAAGTCAATAAATCTTTTTCCATACCTTACCCCATTAATCACCTTAATTTCTTCCTTCAAATTTGAATGTAAACATTGCCTACCCCATACAAGGAATTATTGGAAAAAACATAAACAAGTAATAAACTGATTTTCCTTACAACAGTTTTCTAATATTTCCTAAGAAAATGTATTTCACAAATAAAAACTTCCTTGGACATAGGAGTTTTTGAAATACCACGTTAAACCAAATTGAACCAGTCTCTTTGCCACAGGCTTTTAGCACATTTTAATGCATTGTGAATATCAGAGGGAAAAAGTATATAGAATTCCCTAAGCAGATTCTTACTCAGAAAACCTTTTCTTCCAGAGCATACTGCGTACTGACAGGATGGTGTCTAGTTGGAGTATTTTGGAAAATACCCTTTATGGGTGTTAATCTATTTTAACACAAGTAAAAATCTATTGTGAAGATTATAGACCATATTTTTCAGACTATAAGATGCACTTTTTTACCACATTTTTTCCTTCAAAAAATTTTCCCCTATTTTCCTCCTCTAAAACCTATATGCATCTGGGGTCCACATCATAAGATGCACCTAGGTGTTAGAGGAGGAAAATAAGGGGGAAAATTTGAAGCAAAAAATGTGGTAAAAAAGTGCATCTTATAATCCAAAAATATGGTAATTTTTGCAAGAGATAGGTAACTTAATTACCAACATACTTAAATATATGAGAATATTGAAAGATCTCTCTGAAAAATTAAAGATTCAGTCAATTTGTTATTTGCTAATGTAAGCCCTGTAAACAATTCTTTATAACATCAATGAGGCTGTGTCTATATAGGTCAAAATTGTTAGATGCTTGATTAAAATAGCACACACACACTTTTTTAGTACAAAACAATAACTAAGAAATTTTCACAAACCTATGAGTTTTGTGCATAACATTTTTAAATCATGGAACATAGCATTTAGGGGCTGAGAAAGCTGTTGAACAACCTGAAGTCACTTAATTTTTAAATATTTAATTTTTATACAGTAAAAATTTCTTGCTTTACATAAATATATAGAATATAATCTATTTATTAATTTCTACACTAGTGGAGTTGGCATAATGTTTTTTTTATTTTTGTCAACCAGTTATATCCCAAAGTTAGTCATATGGTAAGCATGAGATTCTTGGGCAATGATTAGAAATTAAATAGACAGCTAATCCTCATTAGTCCAAATAGTTATTGAAAAAATACTAAAGTTGTTTGATTTAGTCACACTTATGATTTAAACATTCAACTTACTATTGTTTTACTATAAACTGAAGGGTCTCTTATTCATATGTAATATATGGTACAAACTAAGGAAAAGTTAGAGTAGTCTAGAATACCTTGAAACCTTCAGCTCACTGGAGGCACTAGAACATTGGCTGTGATTATTTTTTAATATTATCTCAATCATCAAATTAATCTCTAAAATATACCTTTATTTGGCTTATTGTTTATGCATCAAAAAGATAACAAAATAATTGAGATTAAAACCATATTATGGAATAAAATTTACATGTAATGAACACTTTACACTGTATTTTCCTATCCCCTGAGTGGTCATTAGTACAATTCAGAGTTTATAGTCATGTTTTCAAGCTGATTTAACTGTAAGATACATGAGCCAAATTAAGCCAGTCCCACTTTTTTTCACTTGGCACAGAGACAAGAGATTGATAGAGACCTATTAAGTATCCACGTGTGACTATGTTCCTCGTAAACCCTGGACTCAGCCTCTCTGTGTGACGGAAGCGTAACGTGTGCATTCAGCAGCCCAGGGAGGCCACATTATTCCAAAGAAAGCTTTTCTCCAGGAAAAGAGAAACAATGAGAGGAGGTAAAATAAATAATCAGAGAGAAATAGAGGACTGAGAAAGAAAACTATAGAGGAGGAAAGAGAATGCTTCCTAACTCCCAATAACTTCAAAGTTCCCTTTGCAGGTCTTTCTTCAGGCTTATCTGCATTTCTGTTTTTGCACATTTTGAGTCACTCCTATGTTCTGATTTTTTAAGTCTCTATTGTGCTCAAGCTAGTTCAAGTTAGATAATGTTATTTGTCATAGCAAAGTTTTAAACAATGCATGCAAAAAATTAACAGATAGTTGTAAGACAGGAGGAGGAGGTAGGGCCTGGTTGAAAGAAGGTGAAGGGAGTAGTCAAAGAACCGTACTCATGACCAAAGGATGTGGACAACCGTGTGGGGACTGCCTGAGGGAGTGGGAGGGTTGAGTGGAGGGAGGCATGGGGGGACAACTGCAACATCATAAATAATTACATATAATTTAAATTTTAAAAGTTAACTCTTCCACTTACAAAGTGTGTGACTTTGGTTGAGTAACTTAACCTCTCTGTGCCATAGTTGCCTTATTTATAAAATGGAGAGAATAATAGCATTTACCTCATAGAGTTACTGTGAAGACTCAAAGGGAAAGTGTGCGGAAGTCATTTATCAGAGCGTGTGGGCCACAGTCAGTCCTCAGTGAGGTGCACACGAGACGGGCACACGCACCGACACACACATTGTTCTATAAAATTGTCAGACTGCCTTATAGAGAATTTCATACCTTTTAAGGAAAATGTTTATAAAAACAGTAAAAAACAAACTCATCCCATAGGACAAGTATCTATTAATAGTGACAAATGTCCACTAATGGTCACAAGTATTTATTTAATAGTCACAAATTTCCCTCAATTTACAAACACAGATATTCTCTCATCTGTTCATTTCCTAAATTCCCAAACATTGCTAGCACACATCTTTGATATCAGGTGGTCAACTTTTAAAGAGCAGGCATTCGTAGCCTTAGTATTTCTACACAGTTTTATGCTGTTGTTTAAGTATTTGAAATTTCAGATTCTAAAGAAAACTGACTTCATGGACTTCCTGGGGTCATTTAAGAAGTAGACATGTATTCAACAAGCTTCATATTTCCTGCATTAGTGCAAAAACAGATGTTTTATGATTAAACTGAATGTATACTACTCTAGGTCCCAGGAGTAGTGAAAAAGTAGACTTGTCTAGAAGTAGGGGCTGTAATCATTCGATCAGTGTTTTTCTTCTAGAAACTTGCTCCCAATGCATAGGGAGGGGAAAAGCTGTCAAGTTAAATCATCCAGATAAAATATTGAAATACATTAAATTCTAAAAGAGAGGAATACTATGCATTGCACTTCCCGGAATATTTCCTCTTCCAGGTTTACAATGGTTTTTTAAAAGATTTCTCTTTTGTTATTTGAGTACAATGACTATTGGTACATGCTCAGTAGAAATGATAAACACCAGGCAGATAAGTGAAAATTACATAAAAATCAAAAAAGGAAGAATACTATTAATTGCATGTGTTTTGAAATAAATAATTTATAAAGGAAATACTATGGGTTTTTTATTTCTTTCTTTAAAAATTACTTCTCAAAAGGAAGTTATATTATAATGTCTATATGTCAATAGTCCAGTAGAAAGAAATGCAAAGTCTTGTAGATCTATTACCTACTATATTAGTTTTTGATGTATGGGTACTATATTTAAAAGATCTTTTTTATCAGTTATGCCTGGTAATGGGCATTGAAAATACCTCTTAGTTACATTTAGATAATGAAATTAAATGATAAGGTCTGAATAGACCCTAATAAATTTTTCAAGAAGCTTCAGTATAACTATTGTCATCTTTTCTGATCAAGTTGAGTCCCTTATATCTAGCATCTATTAAGTACTTTCCTGGTGTTAGGTACTGTGTTAAGTAATTCACATACATAATATATGTTTTACTCAAGAAAAAACATGAGTAAATGGTACTATATGGTATGTATGTAAAATATGGTATGTAAAATACATACCATATAGCCACCATTTCACAATTGAGGAACCAAATTTCTGAGAGCCAATTGACTTGCCCAAGATCACACGAGTAGGAGGTGGTGAGTCTATGGAAATCCAAAGCCCCTGCTCTGTCACTAAGCTGCAATGCCTCTCCTTGGCAGCCTTATGTGAGTACTAAGTATGTATGAAGACTTCCATTATTTCAATGACTCTGTACAACTACTGTGCAGGAATAAGCATCTGCCCATTTTAAAGGTGACAAAATAGAGCTCAAGTTCACAATATTAATAAGTTAAAAGAAGAATCTATATATTCAGGTGTGTCTAAATCCAAAGCCATGCTTGTAATCTGCAAATCACAATGTCGTATTGTAATATACACCTAGAAAAAAAGAATGTTTTTCTTCTATGTGTATTCTCATTCAGACTAGCATTGTCCTAAAATTCAGTAATATATTTTGGAAGCATTAGGTATAATTATTACTCTCATTATTATTATATTTTTCCACCCCACTTAAGAAGGAATATCTAGCAAGCACTTAGAGAGTCCTTTGGAAAACTGTCAGTAGTATTGAACAATAGTTTCTGAAACAGATTTGAATATTTGAACTCAAACTTAATAAATACACTTTGAAAATTTAATGGGAAAAGTTAAAGTGGACTAAGTGAGATTATAGATTTCTGACCTCAGCATGGATATTTTGTCACATTCCTGGAGCACACAAGAAATGCCTGAGGAAAATGCTATCACCTCTAAGAGTCTACAGTGTCTGTGGCTTTAGCTGTTAGTAGTGGGAGAGTAATCGAAATTCTCATTAAAAAAACTTAAAGAATATTAACATAATGGAATATTTGCATGTGCAGTCATTGCCTGTACTTTATTTTTCAACTGGCATAATCACAAGGACTCCCACTAAGCTGCCTAAGATTTTAGAATTGCAGGGCAAAAATATCTCCATCCACCATAAATTGTATTTAACAAGCATGGTTTAAAGTAAATTTCATGAGAATAGGAAAACCTGTGACCTACGTGAAAACTTTTTTATGTGACTCTTCATTATACCCCATCATGCTTCCTAGTCCACAAAAGAAGGTATGTGGATAGTAGTAATAGGGTGTACCAGCAGGGAAGGGCAAGGCCTTGGGTCAACCTAATCCCAGGTCAATGAAGAAGTACAGTAGATTGTATAAATGATGCTGAAAATAGAAGCATTTAGAAGGAGAGCAACTCTAAAATATTTTTAAATGAAACTCAGCTCTCTTTAAATGAAGATACAGAATTTAAAATCTCTATACATATCACCCACAATACCCACTATACAGTAACAACAAAATCTAGTCATATGAAGAGACAGAAAAATGTGACTCATAGTCAAGAGAAAAAATAGGCAATAGAAACAGACTCTAAGATGACCCACATGTTAAACTGGCAGAAAAGGACTTTAAACTTGATGGCTAATGGCTGAAGAGATAGAAAATTTCAGGAGAAATTATTTTTAAAACAAAAAATGGAACCCCTAGAAATAAAAATGATAATACCTGAAAGTTTTTTAAAAAATATATAATTGAATAACAGATTAGATGCAATAGAAGGAAAAAAAAAAACCAATGAATTTAGAGGCAAGTCAAGATGGAAATAATCCAAAGTACAAAGAGAAAAAATGTTGAAAAAACAAACAGGGTCTCCATGATCTGTGGGATGGTGTTAAGCAATATACCATAAATATAATTGGAGTTTTAGGAGGAGAGAGAGAGAGGATGGAGCAGGAAAAAACGTTTATGGAATATTGGCTGATTTTTCCCAAATTGGATCAAAAACAGTAACCCAGAGATTTATAAAGTTCAGCAAAGCCCAAGCAAGATAAGTAAAAAGAAAATCACAGCTTATGGCAAATTACACAAAACTGCTGAATACTAAAGATGAAAAAAATCTTAAAATCAACCAGAGAAAAAGCCCACACTGCATACGGGCATACAGCACTAAAAATTATGATTAACTTATCAGAAGCAACAGACACCAGGTAAAGGAAGATATAAGGAAGAGAATATGAAGACCACTTCAGCTCTGCAGGCTTTAATTCTCCAGGGTAGAACGGCACACAAATATTAACTTACTGGAATGCTAATTGTTTATTGTTATTCTCACTGCATTCGCTTTCCATCATTATCCCTGTAAGTGATGTCACTAAACTGTTACTTTACCCGCCCAGAACAAAATGCCCTTGCCTAGAATGTTATTTAATAAGCATACCTTATTGGTGAGCATTTGTCTTTAAATGTTACAGATGTAGCACTTAGGAATAGACTGAACTGTCTCTCCTCCACTCTCAATCCCAAGTCACCAAAATGAGACTCTAAATGCCCCATATTGAGAGTTCCGGTGCTCACTCCTGAACTGATTGAAGGTGGCCAGGGTCTAGGTCTGTTGTACAATTGTCAGAAGCCACTCCCATGCCTTTTGGATGCTGAATCAATTCTCACAGAAAATTCTAAGAAAATCAGTACAAGGTTTTTATCCAAGTATTTCCCCAAGGTACAGTTTAAGAAGTAAAACGTGTATTAGACATCTCTTAAGGTGTCTTCCCTTGTGTTATCTTTCCCTGGCTTTAGCTGTCACTTCAACCAGGAGCTCGGTGTGGGCCACTGCTCCTGCCACCCTGAGGGCACCAGCTGACCACCCCATCTTCTTGCTGGTGCTGTGTGCTCCTTGCATCCTGCTCCGGTGCCCTCCTGTTCAGGGGTTAGGATGCTTCTGAATAACTGTAGAGTAACCCAAAATGAAGAGGAATGTGCCACTATAGGGAAAGTTAGGAGTTAGTGGATACATTCTTACCCTTTCATCTCCCAGTGTAAGTTTATGTCTTCTTATTAAATGGGCTGGTAACATGAAGCAGTCAGATTCACATAATAGCTGCCAGTTCAACAGCACATCCTCACACTGACTCTCCAGACTGCCTTCACTCTCCTTACCCCTCACTTCTGCTCCCTGGATTGCACTCCCCTATCAAGTAAAGACCGTAAGCCTTTGCCTTAAGCTCTGGATGTTCTTGGAAATCAGACTAAGTCAGGATGAGAGTCTTTAATTTATTGATCCATTCATTGAGCAAGCAGTAGAAACTGAGAAAATGAAAACATTCTTATACTTCATACATTGCTTCAAAAACATTTATTCAGTAACTCTTGTGAACCCTGAGGAAGAAGACACCTACTAAGAAGGGCTCCTGGTGGTTAACTGGGCTCAGATTTTTAAAAACAGAGGCTAGCAGCCATTTCTACACAGGGGCCTCTCCTGCAAACTGCACTTCATGGAGAAGCCTGCACTGAACTGCCTGCCTGCGTTGTGTTTCTGCCATCTGAGCCAGCCCTTATAAAGGGGTTTCTGGAATCCTATTTCCACCAATAGGACTGAGACTTTTCCCATCCAGTTGAAGCCGCACAGTTCTGACCAACCAGAGCAGCTCTTTTCTTACCAATCAGCACAGTGCCTTTTGGACCAATCCAAACTGCAAGGATTTGGTGAATTCATTTGCATGAGGACAAATCAATCAGGGACCAAGGGTGTGGATTTATAAGTCTATATAAGTCAGCTGCCCTCTGGCTCTGGGAGCAAACTGCCCCTCCAACAAAGACTAAAGACTGTGTTTTCCTAGCTGAGCTGAAACAATGAAGCTTTCTCACCAGAGTGGAGCAGAGCAGTGCAACCCAAAGCAGACTGGCACAGAACAGAGCAGAACAAAGCACGGCAGAGCAGACCAGCAAGGAGCACAGCTATCTAGATGGACAGGGACCTGGCCCTAGGACTGCCTGGCCCCAGGGCTGCTCACAGCCATGCTGTATCACAATTGAGCTGTTTTGCACCCCAAATTGAAGATTGCTGTTGACATTGAATTGGAGCCAATGACCATCAGTTGATATTATGAAATGTCAAAAACTATACTTGCTGCTGTGGATATAGCGGTGCCTAAGAAGACACTATTAACTTGGCCCTCAACAAACGTTCAGTCCTTTTGGGGAGACATAAAAGTCAAATCAGATGAAGTAATTAGAAAGTGTGTTCAGTGTTAAAAAGGAAACAAAATAGCATTCTGAGAAATAGCTAGAGATGACTCTTTTAGATAGGTCTGCATTTGGGGATGTTTGACAGAATTCTTAATTGCATTCCACAAAAGCTAACTCTAGCTGGTTACCAGAAAACATCAAAAGTGTATCAAGTAGCTTATAATACTGTTGGGAGGAATGGAGAATCAGGCTCTGAGACAGAGCATGCAGGACCAAACCCAAAACCACACAACATATCTGTCCTGATGAAGAAATAGCTGCGGATGTTAGGGCTGACCCACCATGGTCAAGGTAATTCATTTCTGCTGCCCACCAATGTCACCTTGGTGCAAAGAGCTTGATCTTTAACCACTGGAACACTACCACGCCTTCCACTGGGGAGGGCACCTCCAGTGCCTTCCATGACAGCAAAAGGGGAAGCACCACTCAGAGCTCATTGAGAATGTGTCCGATTAGTGGGTCCTGGTCATCTGCCTGCTTCCTAATGCAAGAGAGCTGGGGATTCTGAGTCACGATTTCTGTTGCGCAGGTGAACGGCATGATGTGGCGATGCCCACAAATGCAGAAAGGCAGCAATAACAGAACAGATGCACGAGGAGAGTATGCAAAGACCTCAGGGAAGTTACTTCCCCAAGTTAGTGTGTAAAGAATTTTTTTTAAAAAAAACATTTACTTTGAAATAGAACACCAAGGCTATTCTCAGACCTAGACAGAGATATAGCAGGGCTATGTTGCAGAGATGCTGCATCCAATCATGACAACGTGGGCAAAAGTGAAGGAAGACGAAGACAGGAAGCTGGACAGGGGACATCACATTGGGCCTCAACACATGTCCTTTTTAAGTGGCCCGTACCTGCCCTCCATTCTGATTGTGTTCAGTGGGGAGATGATTTGGAATTTATGTAAATCACAACTGTAAATTTGAAAACTCATTTTCCTTTTATTGTAAAGAGTTCAGGAACCCAATAAATATTCATGTGAAATGAATGAATGGTACACAAGATGAATTTTCATATAAAGGGTTAGGTCTTAAAATTGGAATATTTTAATGAGAACTCAACATTTCCATTTGGATGCTAATATTCTGAAAATTGTTAGTATATGACTAATAATCTTGGTCTCCAACAATTTATGATATCATGAAAAATAGAACACAAAATATTTTGCTGCATTCTCTTTCTAGGTAAACCATAACCACATGCCTATTTTCCAAAGTCACAATATAAATCTACAAATAATTATTTACAGAGCTGGCAAATTTGCTGCAGAGTTTCTGCATGCATTCATTTTCTATCACTAAAAAATTGGATTTTAAGCACTCCTTTCAGAAATCCAACCATGGGCAATATTTAAGTACAAATAGTATGTCATCTTAAAGCTTTGAAGGTATTAATACATATTGTGTGGAAAAGCTTTATGATGTCATATCATAGATCTATTTTGCATAAAATGTGTTAATACTTCCAATCTTTTATTGTCTTTCAGAAATGATGCGTGGTATAAAAACATGTAAATCTTTACATCAGGCAGAAATCAGAGCTTTTTCTTTCATAACAAAGAACAAGCTTAGTTTGAGATATCTGGCTCTCTCTGCTGGGTGTTTTCTGAACCCATAGCCACAGACAACTTAACTATAGTGACTGATGGTTACTGCTCACAGTGTCATACAGCAGATGGTCACGTGATGTATTACATTTACTCACCACATGAGTAAAGTGGTCATTATCCCCGTTTTGCAGATAAAAGAATAATGGTTCACCGAGGTGCTTTGACCTTCCAAATTTCACCAAGCTAAGATCACAAAGCCATGCATGTCACGTCACTATGTGGAATGTATGAGCTCAAAGATTCCACCCAGATCTTCGGCCAGTGGTCCTGGTGCTTTTTATGTTTGTCCCCATATCTCCAGATTATGAATTCTTCAATAAACATCTCTGCTAGTTTGAAAAATACATGGAAATAAATCTGCTTATGGTTACTTTATAGTATAACTAATGATACAGCAAAAAAGGCTACTCTGAATCACATTTTCATCAAGTCTAGAGAGAGGCATTTTTTTCCCATTTTGCTTCACATCTGTTGAGAAAATAGCTACACTCAGGTACTTTCTTGGGTGAAAAGAGCAGTCAAGAGTAAAGGCATCTGTCAGGCAGAATTACTTCATAATTCTCCATGTGAAATTGCCAGAAGACAGAGCACATGCCCCAAAAGGTACAGACATGCCACACATTGTCATATAGTGTCAAGCAGTACAAATAATATGCCTCATTCTGTCATTGGTTCTAATATATTTTATACTGTTTTCCTTCCAAAAGGATGAGGAATGCACAACCCCAAAAGTATAACCATCACTATGTACAGATCCTTCAAATAGAAGCAAGGACAGTATTAAGAGGAAAGACTACTATGTATTCAGCTATAGCAAATGCTAGCATGGTCACATGAGACATCACATTTATACTTTACATCATATAATGGGGCAAAGACCCTCCTTCCACTGGAAGATTCAGGAGAAGATATGTTCAGAGAAGACACACACAGACGAAATACTGCTGTTTTGTGAATGGATGTAGCCTAAACTTATTAGGTAACCATAACCTTGTTCCTATAGGTCTCTATATTTTTCTGGAAACTAGCCCTCAACTGTCGATGAAACAACTTAGTTCTGGAAGCCCCCAGAAGGTATCTCATCATGTGTGTTCACAAATACATTTTTCCTACAGCTATTAAAATAGCAATGAGTTTTATTTCATAGCTTAATGTTCTGAAACCACCAAGGTGTTCTGTGCAATAAATAACATGCACAATCTGTTTTCATCAGGTAGTAACCTCTTGAGAATTTCTCAAGGATACACCGTGACCATTGAGAAGTAAGCCTCTGAACTAGGAGAATCTACATTTCTTTGTTGTCATCTAGTTCTATTTCATTATCTGAATATCCTGGCTTTCAGATACCATATATTTGTATTAGCTTTTCTTGAGTTACATATAAAGGTACTATTCACACATTTCTTGGATGTGTCACAAAGAGAAGCTATTCCAAGCTGATTCTCAGTTTTGCAGATCTGCAAATCCAATTTAGTTAGTTCACCCAGAGAACAGACTCAAGGCAACAAAATTAATAAATACTGATTTCCAAATCAGATGTCAACTTATTAATTTATAAGGAGATATTTATTACATAGAGACATAAATATTCATGTTTATAGTTGACAGTGACTGGAAAGTTTTAGTCATTTTGATTGATAATTATGCACTTATCAATATCTCTATTCACCCAGCACTGTGAGTATCCAGGAAGTTGGCTGTCCATATTTTACTAGAAAGAAGAGACATAACACAAAATATGCCTATAAAAGGCATTGAGTCATGTATAATAATAGAAGAGTGCCAACATCTATCCAATGCTTTGTCTACAGATGTCAACTTTTCCAATATTTTCATCTCATTGAAATGACTGACATGGAATTTTTAAAAACTGCATAGACAAGCATAAATCATTTTCCACATTTGTGGTCTTTCAGCAATTATATTACAGAATCAATTTAGGCACTCAGGCAGTTGAACTACATGTGTCATTCAAAGTTCTCAAATGGAAGCCTTGACCAGCATTCAAAATTAATTACAAATATTAGTTTTACTAAACTCAGGTTGTATTTCAAATAAGGGAGAAAAATGAAAAAAAAAACTAAGAAAAGAAAAACAGGGTGGATTTTTTGCAACTTTTAAATTTCAACTTACTTTTTTTATACCTATTGCATTGCATGCTTTCAACAACTAGAGAATTGGGTTGGCTAAAAAGTTCATTTGATTTTTTTTCCATAAGATGTACTTAGTTGTTTTTAAATTCACTCACAACAATTTTGTTAGATTGTTTTGTAACAGTTGTCATATCAGTGTGCATTAAAAAAACCTTATCAAAATTGGTGAATTTTTGTATAGCCATTTTAATATTAAAGATGGAAGAAAGTAACCATCATTTCCAGCCTATTATGCTTTATTATTTCAAAAAGGTAAAAATGTAACTGAAACATAAAAGGAAAAGGATTTGAGCAATGTATGGAGAAGGTGCTGTGACTGACCAAATGCATCACAAGTAGTTTGTGAGGTTCCGTCCTGGACGTTGCTCCATGGTCAGGTAGACCAGTTGAAGTTGATAGAGATCAAATTAAGACATTAATTGAGAATTATCAATGTTATATCAAGTGGGAGATAGCTGACATACTCAAAATATCCACAAATCCAGTGTTGAAAATTATTTGCACCAGCTTGGTTATGTTAATTGCTTTGATGTTTGGGTTCCACATAAGAGAAAAAAATCTTCTTGACTGTATTTTCACATGTGATTCTCTACTTAAATGAGATGAAACAAATGGTGATTGGCAATGGAAAGTGGATACTTTACAGTAACTTGGAATGGAAGAGATCATGGGACAAGTGAAATGAATCACCACCAATCACACCAAAGGCCAGTCTTCACACACAGAAAGTAACGTTGTGTATATGGTGGGATTGGAAGGGAGTCCTCAAGTATGAGCTCCTTCTGAAAAACCAAGTGATTAATTCCAACAAGTACTGCTCCCAATTACATCAACTGAGAGCAGCACTTGATGAAAAGCAACCACATTTAGTCAACACAAAATCCATAATCTTCCATCAGGGTAACTCAGGACCACATGTTTCTGTTACAGCCTGGCTGGGAAGTTCTGATTCATCCGCCATATTCACCAGACTTTGCACCTTCAGGTTTCATTTTATGAGGCGGGTCCCAAAAAACTGGAACTTATTTATAAAATATTGTGTATTAATTGTTACATGTTTAAACTTCAGTCACCTTCAAGGTACATTCCATTTGATGCAATACACCTGTAGTGACCTTTTTCCCACTGCTCAAAACAGTTCTTGAATTTGTTAATATTGATGTCTTTTAGTGCTTCTGCCATTTTTGTTTGTTTGTTTGCTTGTTTCACCTCTTTCACATCAGCATAGTGCTTCCCTTTGAGGACTTTTTTCAGCAGGGGAAAGGAACAAAAAAAAGTCACTGGGGGCAAGATCAGTTGAATAGGGAGGGTGGGGCATGGGGGTCATGTTGCTTTTGGTCAAAAACTGCTAAACACTCAGCGTGGTGTGGGCAGGTGCCTTTGTAAGTGACCCATCATGAAATGGAAAATGCGTTGGAATGGTCTTCAAAAAAATATTTACTGAAGCCAAATTTGGCCTCTCACAGCAACACCAGCTATATAGTGATACAGGTGCTTTCCTAGAACACTCAGTGGGGGGAGCCTGTATCAGGGCCCTGCCCCCCAGAAACCAATTCCAGTTTCTTTGGAAGGGGGTGCCTACTCGTATTTCAGTCTTTACAAAATTCTCTTAATGGAAAAAAATTCAATTTCCTGGAAGACTGCAAAAGGCACCTGGAACAGTTCTTTGCTTAAAAATAAAAAAGCTTTGGGAAGATGGAATTATGAGGTTGCCTGAAAGATGGCAGAAAGTAGTGGAACAAAGTGGTGAATACACTGTTCAATAAAGTTATTAGTGAAAATGAGCCATATTTTTTTATTTTTACTTTAAAATTGAACAAAGCTTTTGGCCAACCCAATATTTCCTCTTCCACCCCATCATGCATTTATTACCTCATATATTTAGTGACAATTTTAGTTTCTTTAAAAGGGCAAATGTTATGAAAATAAAGCAAAATAGCATGAGTAAAACTTACCTCATAATGTTACAGCATATGGTGTCTATCAAAGCAGTAACAATCAAAAGCCAAGGTGAGAAGCATCCAAAACAGAAGAAGCCAACAACAGTGTTTCTAAGTCAGTTAAATATAATTTCCAAAGTTTTTGTTCCTTATGGTCTTTTAGTTGGGATTATTTTTAAAATACTCTTTTATTCTTCAGTCATTCATTGGGTGAATAATAAACCAGGTTTTAGAACTTGTACAGAAGTAATAGGGACATGAACATAACAAAGACTTGGATATAACTAACAGAAAAATAAACCAAATATTCAAACAAATATTTTCTAAGATAAATTCAAATGGCCTGAACTATCATCTCATAACTAATTATTTATATGGATAGTTTTTTGTCATTTAAATATTATTTTCAATAACAAACTTTGTCCTCTTCCCCCCAGTCCTCTTCTAAAAATTGTTTGAGACATGATTGTAACTATTTCTTTTTCCGTCTTAGAAAATATACCTGTGATTGTTGATTTCATTAACTATCCCTAAAATCTGAAACAGCATACTGGGCATGTAAACTATCATAGTTGTATTTTACAATAACATTGGAATGTCATTAACTGTACAAATTATCTCATAAATTGCCTCGAAAAGCCAAATAGCCAACTCTTTTTGTAGGATTCTGAGAGTTCGCATGAACTATGCTGTTGAGTCTCCTTAAGTCTGCACGCCAGTGTATAAAGAATGAAGGTGAGCTTATGGCATCTAAAGAAACCAGGAACTGGTTACAACAGGATACTGCTGTATCACAGCCAGTTCCTTTACGATATTGTCTGCAAATTCATATCTTAAAGCAGGTAAAAAAACTATCTACCAAAAAGATGATCACCAAAGTAATCACAAATGCCATTTTTTTATTTTAGAAGATACTAGTTCAGTTTAACCATCACTTTTGTTATTAACTCTCTAACTCACATGTGTTGAAAATTAATTGGTATGTATGCCTATGGGTATATATATAATCCTGAAGCTCTGTGGTTGTATTTTCCTTCTGCTTTTGTTGCAACACTTTTCATCAGTTTTCCCCTAGTCCGAACTGGTTCAAGTGCTTAACTGCATGCCACGTTCCAAGAGGAATCACATTATCACAGGGACCTTCAAACGTGTGTTAAATCAGATAATCTGCTCAAATGTTGCAAAGGCCAGTGCAATAGTATGGCCAACAATTGCTCCTTAAACTCCACAGTCCTCATCCATAGGTTCAGAGTTGGGTTTTACAGAGTGATTCCTTATTTTTCTAACTGTATAGTGCTTTGCAGTTAACTCCCAAATCTGACACTTTCAGGAGATTGATCCTACAATCTGGGCAGTGTTATCCTGGGTGGGGTCAATCTATGTGAAATTTTGTCTTAAGGACTTTCTCTAGACCAGGGGTATCAAACTCATTTTCACCATGGGCCACATCAGCCTTGCGGTTGCCTTCAAAGGGCTGAATGTGATTTTAGGACTGTATAAGTGTAACTACTCCTTAACTAGGGGCAAGGAGCTCGGTGCTGCCACAGGGTAGAAACAAGGTGCTGGTCCAAATAAAGCAAGGTGGAGGGCTGGATTCAGCCCATGGGACTTGTGTTTGCCACCTGTGCTCTAGACACATGGACATTTGAGGCTGGGGCATTGGACTTTAAGAATAAGCTACCATTGCACATGTTCTGTGCAGTTCCCCACCTCACCCTCCCTTACTACCCCAATTGAATTGAGTTGGACTTTGTCTACTCCTTCATTAGAGACATTTATTTGACATGTTGGTGACAAAATCTGGCTTCTTGGAAGTTCAGGTCTTCTGTAACTAATCTTGGATGGTTTGTTTATTAATAACTTACATCTCCCCAAAATTCGTAACCTTATGACCTAACCCTTAATGTGACTATATTTAGAGATAGGGTCTGAAGGTAAAGGTAACTAAGGTTAAATGAGGTCAATAAGGGTGGGGCCCTGATCTTGTGGGATCCGTGTCCTTGTGAGGAGAGATATCAGAGAGTTTCCTTTTGCTCCATCACCGCAGTCTGAGGACACAGACAGAGGCTGCCATCTATCAGCCAGGAAAAAAGCCCTTATCAGAAACCTACCCTCCTAGACCTTGATCTTGGACTGCTGGTCCTCCCAAAATAAGAGAAAATAAATTTCTCTTGTTTAAGGCACCAGCCTGTGATATTTGGTTATGTCATCCTGCTCCGACTCATACAACGATGAAAACATTTGATTTAATTTTCATCCCAATAATTCAGGAGGAAAAACTTGAAAAAAATACGTTAGATAAGGACTTAGAAAACATACAGTCTAAAGCTCACCGTTTAACATGTTCAGTATCGGAAGCCTAATCCCTGCACCCCTTGCTATGAAATATTTCAAGCGCTCTGTACCTTGGGGTCAGGGTCTCTGCTTTTGCTTTAGGCTCGATGTGAGACAGTGAAAGTAAATCCCCACCCTTGTCTAATTAAAGGCATACTTAATTTATCTCCATTTTGCAACACAAATAACAAAGTTCTGATTAATCAGCTCCAGAGAAAAGATAAACACTCTACTCCACTTAATTAAAAACTAAATTTCTCTGGAGGGTTGATTACAGCAGGGAGTTAGGGTATGCCTCTGTTAAATATGTGCTGCTTGCTTGACAATGTTAGAGACAGACCCTGGAGACTTGTGCGTTAGTACAAAACAGAACACACTCATTCAGTCAGGTAGTTCCACATTCTCAACAAGGAATGGGTGTAGAGAGGAAGGCTAACGGGACATTCAAGAATTTTTAAGTTACTGAGGCCTAAGATTCCTGTTAGAGTCATTAACCAGGGAATAGCTACTAAGGTAATTGGCACTAGAAGAAAAATCAGGTGAGTTACTTCATACATAAAAATGGCAGAGCTACCGCGCAAAGTTTAGTTCAAATAGGAGGGAGATGTAGCCTCCCGATTTAGTAAAATTATAATAACCAGAGTGTGACAAAATTATCTTAACATACCTGCACCTAATTATATGTCACCATTCCATCAAGAGCAACATTTCACTATTCAGTTCCAGGTTCACTGTGTAGCTTTTCCCTTTCTATTTCTAGAAAGATACAATCTCAGATAAGAAAACACGGAAGGTGGAATCTTTAAGGCAGAGATCAAAAGCTCTAATTAATACAGAGTCGGGAGGCAATGTAAAGGAGAACACGGGCTGGATATGAAACACTGGGGAGAGTGAAGACGGTGGCGCACTCTGGTGGCGGGGGGTGTGAGGGTCTGAGAGCACCCCCGCGTCAGCCCAGCACCACCTCCCATGTGGGACGGAATACGCACCGCACGCACCCTGGGTTTTCAAAGGGAAATGAGAATCCGCATGTTTAATATAAAATATTTCGATTTGTACATATCTGGTGAATGTAAAACTATGTCAGGGTAAACATAGCACATCCGCACACCTTATTCAGTCAGCGTACCACCTCTGCTCCCCTCGTTTGTTCAGCAAACGGTTTTGAAATCTCATCCGTTTTTGCAAATATGAAGCAGAGGAGGATGTTTCTTTACGGTGCTATAAAATCTGGTTGTCAGTCAAATCAATGGAAATCATAATTCCAGTTAATTAAAAGACGTGATGAATCAAAATAACCAGTTCATAGCAAGTATATTTCTAACAGTGAAAAACTGCAGCGGTGGAGAATTGTAACCCACCCCACCATTCTTTCGACATTGTTTCTGTAAGTGCTGACTCTGACCGATATGTAGCTTGTAGATAAATAACATGTTTGTATAAGAATCCAAAAACTAACTACAAAAGATAGGAACCCCAGCCTTCAGGCACCCCAGCGCCGGGAGGTTTGCTGAGCGTTAACCATGGAACCAGGATGCCGGGATGATGTGGAGCCAGGATAATTGGACCAGGATGACGCACACCGGCCATCACTGTTCCTGTCAGAATGGACTGGGATCCTCGGCACGTAGAGGACTTTCCAACCCCCTTCCTCGATCTCGATCTCTTTGTTCTGTTCCCCCTCGCTCAGGAAAACCTCTGCCTCCAGTCACAGGCTGAGATGGGCTGCGAGGCATGAGGAGTCCCCCATCTTCCAGGTGGCTGGCATCTGAATAAACCACTTCCCTTTCCATTAGCACCTGCCTCTGGAGTATTGGCTTTCAAAGCAGCAGGCAGCAGGACCTGCGATCGGTTTCATATTAAACTATTCAATTGATTTGTCATAATAAAAACAAGGTTTCGTTTCAGTTGGAAAAAAAACTGTAATTTCAGAGTAGGAAGTTCATAGTCTCTTGATCATTTGACATTTTCTAGTTATTTTGGTATAGTTTAAATAGACCTTGAATGACATCATTCCCCCTACTTTCTTTTCTGCGCAACAAAGATATGCTAAACACCTGGCATACCTTATTATCTAACGTGTTTCGAGGTGATTATTTAAGACCTGCAGCTGTCACTACAATACTGAACCTTCTGTTTATCCAGGAAAAGCACAAAGACATTCACCCCCACACTACATGGTGTTGTTGGCTGAAAAGGGCCATGTTTAAGCTTTTAAATGCGCCATGTTCAATTTACCTTAGTTTGTTCCAGAAATATTTTATACTCAATCCTTTTTGTGCAAGTTAGAAAACTAATTGCTTTTGAAAAATTAAACCAGTCCATTTCATAGTTTACTGCATGACAAATACTGATAAGTAGCTATCATTTATCAATGATAGTCAGCTCAACATGAATAATTTTTAAGTCATAATGCTCTGGGTAACAGCTGTCTTTGGTGATGCTCTAGCTAGGTAGAGAACGTAAACAGTATAATGAGTTAGAGCAAAACCACACATATGAAGAACTTACTGAGAATAAGAATATATCTAAGTACATCACACAAAAATTGCCATCAGTATTTACATGGAAATAAATATTTCACATGTGAATAAAATAAGTGTGACTTTTACTTGAATGACCAAAATGAAGCAGTATTTTTTCATTGTTACCTAATGATTGTCTTATTTTACTTCTTTGTAAACTAATACTATACTTTCAACATTTTCTATTTTTAAATGCAGTGTAACTATGAGCAGATTTGTAGCCAGTATAAAAATAAGACAGAGAAAAAGAAAACCCCACTATTTTAATTGTATTGGCACCTAAGAGGGAAAATGTGATCTCTCCCTAATATAGTCAGACTTTATAAAATATGCAATAGCATTAGTAAAATTTGATGTAATTTAATATAGTAGAGTGTCCTGTCTGAGAATGTACCTAAAATTTCAAAATAATAAATTGTTTACTACATCTTCAGAAGATTATTTTTTCTAGGAAAAAAAATTCCTTCTTTTATTTTCACCTAGAGATATTTTTTTTCATTGCTGTTAGAGAGGGAGGGAGAGAGAAACATCAATGTGAGAGAAAAGCATTGAGTGGTTGCCTCCCATAGGCACCTGGACCAGGGATCAGACCCATCCAGACTGAGGATGGAACCCACTACCTACATCTGTGCCCTGGTGGGGAATCAAACCAGCAAACTTTCAGTTACGAGACAAGGCTCCAACCAACTGAGCCACAAGAGCTACGGTTGGGGAAAAATCTTTTGATTGGTGTTTTTTGTTAAACAAACATCAAGCAATGGCTTTTTTCAGAAAAAGAAATACTGGAGACAATTTCATTCTAATCTTGTTTAATGCTCTGTAATGGGCAGCCAGATTTGAGTTTCAGTTCTCACAGAATTAGGCATTGTCTGTTTAAAGAGTTGCTTAAGGTAAAGGAGCATGAGAGCAGGGAAAGTGTCAGGGAAAGTAATGTCTTTCCTTCACTTTGCATTGCAGGAGAGACTCTGTCGTCCAAGGCAGCTGAGCTAGGTACAGCGTCTCTTAATCTGGGCTTTCTATGGTCGTCACACGCTGTACTGAGAGAGAATGCATACCCCAGCCTTCAAGAATTGTAGTATATTTAATCTAAAGTTAATGGGAGTGCCAAAGAACAAAACCAGCTATCAGTAAATTGAGTAAGCTTACCTTAGAACAAGGAATATGCTGATAGTCTCTCAGGATATCAACATATGGTAATGTACATTATACATTTTATATCATTTCTATTATTCTGAACATTCAGGGAAGTCAAGTTGAAAGCTAGAGTTTGGACTTTGTGTTTCTGTAAAGAATTACAAATTCATCTCTCTCAGGTTGCTGATTTGTAGCAAAGGGGAGAGCTGGGTCCCTTTCTTAAGGTTAGGGTGGACAGTTGTGCCCAGAGAGGTGACACCACCTAGCCACCATCAGCAGAGCCACCACTGTGGCTGCAATTCTGGGGACTGAAGCAGAAAAAGATGGGAGACTTATTTCTGAGCACTCCTGTGACAGCTCTCTGTGGAGCTCTTCGAAATAGCTAGAGGCCATGCTGGAAGATGCTAATTTCTAAGCACATAGGGATGATGCCTTGGTAATTGGGATAGTCAGAGTTATTCACGATGATGTGGGCCATCATAAGCTGGTCAGGCTGGAGAACACTAGGGTTACATAAGCCTCATTTGTTATGCAGCACACGCTACGTGAACCTTTTCATTTTTATAACCCTGCAGAGAGAGATACAATTTTTATTCTAGTAATATTTTCCCCCTGAGGAAGTCTCTCTGTTTTGGAAGAGGTTTTTGAAATTGCGTCTTAACAAAAATATATCTTTCTCAAAGAAGTTACTTTGAACCCCAAGTGAATTAGTTTAATGTGTGTATAGCCAATTATTGTTTTATAAACAGAATCCCAGCTGATGGATGAGCCAGTCAATTCAATAAAACTAATCAATTCAAAGAGCAAAATAAAGAAGAAATGGTCAGTCATTTCAGTCAGAAAATGATACATCTGCTTGAAAAGTCCACAGAGAATAAGACACCTGGATCATATTAACCAAAAAACTGCTGATTCTGTAAACAAAAAAAAACCTTGATTCCACATATTCTACTATTTCACTGAATACTGTAGTCACCCAAAGATCATACAGTTCTTTGTAGTGTCATGGGTGGGGTACTTTAGGGAGGAGGAATCAGAACAAAAATGTAACAAAAATGATAATATATTCATTGAAAAGTCTGTGAAGGAAGGGAAGGTTAAATGTAATCACAGCACAAGCTATAGCTGAGACCAAGTCACCAAGATGTCCTGGACACTATTGTCATGTGTGTTTTCATCTTAGTATTCTTTCCAGGAAAGTGGAGTTTTTTCCAATACCCAATTAAAAAGTCAAAGTCATTGTAAAATTTGTGAGTTCAAGTTCAAGTACGCTACATTTGCTTCAAGCAAGTATGCTTCAAGTATGAATCCATTTCTTTCTTTCAGTCTCTGCTCAGAGACATGGCTTGAGTCAAGTTCATCATCAAAAAAAGAATCAAAGTAACATAGGGTTTGAAACCATGTTCTCCTTTAACCCAGAGAAAATATATAGAGCTTATTTTCAGTAGAAAATCTATTATTTAATGTTTGGTTCAATTAGAGCAATAGGGGAGGGTTTTTAATGATGTCAAGAAGTTCAAAATTGTTCATTAAAACACTAATTTAGAAAGAAATTAAGTAGATAAGGAAAAATGGGGAAGAAAGAAAAAGAGGGAGGAAGAGAAAGAAGGAGGGAGGAAAGGACACAATGAGGGGAAAAGGAAGAAAGGAAGGAGATGGAGTATGAGAGAATTTTATAAAGAGGGAGAAGGAGGGAAAGAAAGAAAACATAGATCAAGGAAATAGAGAAGAAGGGAAGGTGAGAATTAAAAATCCAAGTCCAATCACCAGCTGTAGTTCCCTTCCCAGGGCTGCAGTTACCTCATCTACCCTGTGGAATCCTGTGGCCAGATGTTCCCGTGGTCCACATCAACACAGAATACTGTGTAAACTTGCCCAAAGGTGAGATTCAAGCATTTACTGCTTTCTTAAAGCAGTTGCTTCTGCAAGCTGATTTATCTTGGCTCAATATAGTCAGCATTACATAGTCGTTACCATCACCCTGTACACCCTTCCCCCATTTTCCCTCAAACTGCTCCCTCTGGGATCCCAGCTCGTTAGAGAGTCAGGATCCCCACAGCTGTTGCTCTTCACCGACACTCCAACCTATTGCCCCCAAAAAACATACCCTGCCCCTAAAACCCCACTTCCTTGGAATTCTCTTGAAAGAAAGGCCACTTTCTCTGATTTTTTCATGGCCAGAATGTTTTCATTCCCGATTCCACTACAAAGCCACCATATTTCTACATTTAGGCAAAATCCCATATTTTAATTTTAGATCCCTGCCCTTTCCATGGCACCCTCATAGTGAATCCCTGCATCTTCTACCTGCTCTTCGTCCCTCTGGCATCTCTTTGCCAATTACCACTTTCTCTTCCCCGTTGGCTCCTATCTCACACACCGTACACAGGCTCAATCTTCTGCACTCATGAAAAGACTCTCCCTTTGACCATATAACTCCCCTGACTCTTCTCATTCTCATCTTCTCAGCCAAACCTGTTAAGCAAGTTGTGTGTACTGCCTCCACTTTGGTTGACTCCTTGATCTACCATAATCTGCTGACTGCCCCAACCGTGTCATCAGAGTCTCCGCTCACGCTCACGTGCCACCTGTTGAATGTAACTACCCTTCTTAGTGTTTGTGTTACTTGGCCTTCCTGTAGAATTTGACATCATCAACCCTGGGCTCTCTACTCCTTTGCTTCCCTGACACCTGCTCTCCTGGTTTTGCTTCTCCCTCATTCATCCATCTCAGTCTATTGTGCTTGACCCCAGACTTGAGTTCCCCAAGTTTTTTTTAATATATCTCTTTCCAATCACCATGGTCTCTCTCTCTCTCTCTAACCAAGCACACCCACCCTTAAACAGTTAAATTTTATCTGTAATTGCACCAGAGAAGTTTCCTTAAATGTGGAATACCTACTACGTAGATTTATCATTAAAATTAAACTTTAATAGGCACATAAAATGTTTTAAGACCATGCCTGGCACATGGGACAAACTCAACAAATCATAGTTATTTCATGTCAGAAAATTTTTAGCTCTTTGTATTGCACTATTTGGTAATGGGCAAATATGACTCGATCACAGAACTCTGCTGAACTTCCGTTTACATGTGTAACTGCACATTACACCATCTATCTGACAAAGACCTCCAAGACATATTCAGAACTAGAGTCTCATCCCTTTCTCAGCCTCTTACCCCCTCCCCCTTCACCCCCCCAAAATAGGTTGATAGTTCTTCCCCACAAATTTCTACATTGGGGTGAAGGCACTAGATTGTACTTTCACTTCTTATTCATCTGAAACCACCTATTTTTTAATTCTAAATCATTAGTTCTTCCTCCTACGTTGTCTCATTTCCATCATCTCAGAAAAACTCACCCCTGTGAGAGTCAAACAACAAGAAAGGGTCAGATACAAATCTGAGTTTGGCCTTTCACAACTAGACATCTTTGGAAAGTCACTTACTCTGCCTCATTTCCGCCACCTGCAGAATGGGAACAGCACTTGTAAAACAGTTATGAATACCCGATAAAGAGTAAATTATCAATAAACTTTAGTTATTACGCACATACGCAGAATTATCTAGGCAGTAACTTATTGTTATTTTTGTTGCATTAGTCCATCTTCATTACTGGATTATCAGATCTTTGAGGAAAGAGATGCTTTGCTATTCTAAGTCTCTACCTCTCAAACCTAATGCTGTGTCTAGCATTTAATAGCTCTTCAATAAATACTTGTTGAATAAATATATAAAATGATGAATATCCACTATTGTTATAAAGATAAGAGTGTTTGGGAAATAATGAGAACTCAGCAGTTCTCTCACAACAGAGAATCCTTTATTAAATGTCTTTGGCTGGTCTCCTGTTGCAGTAACAGCACATTTTTAAGTCAATATTCCGGGGTACCACAAAGTAATTCTGTGAAGGTCAGAGAACGGGAGTTAATGTAGACAAGAATATTTATAAGTCTGGGATCGAATACACAAAGGTAAGAAAGTTTCCAGTTTTGTACCTCTTGAACCTTCTCACTTCAGAATGCATCTCTCTAGCCACATATAGCAGGCTTGTTTCCCTGAGAAACTCTGCCACCTCCCATTTCTATATTTGGTGTTTTATGCTTAGAAATATTAGCTAGGACTTTTCTCTTTCTGGGTGATCTGGGCACTATCATCTCTTGGTTGCCTGCTTCAATTGCCAGTCTAGAATGAGCTACTGTTGAATGTATTCTAATTTCAAGATCTTGCAGATTATTATTCTCAGTGGCTTCTTCTTTACATGTCTGTATTAAAGTATTGTTTTTTAGATTACAGAGTAATAATTGCTGCTGATAATAATAATGACAAATGTAATAATAGCAGCCAATGTACACTGATGGTTTAGTATTTCTGAACTCTGTTTCCCTGTATTATGTCTCATTTAATTTTTCAACAACAGTATAAAGTTAGGTTCTGCTAATACTCACATTTTATAGATGAAGAAATTGAGACTTGAAGCAGTTGAGTAAATTGTCCAAACCCAAGTCATTAAACCTTGTAGACCTTAGGCACTGGAATTCCAAATATACCACTAAGAAAGAGAAAACCAGACTTGAGTGTCTGGCACACGATAACCTCATCTATATTCCTACTACTGCATCATACTTCTTTCCGCCTGTCTGAGAAGTCATTTTTGATACTTTTCAGTTGCTGAACATTCAAGTATTAATTACGGAGATAACAAATGGCCAATCAAATAAAACTGCTGTTCGCCGATGTCCTACTGCTGAGGCCCATATGGATAAGCAGTATGTGTCTGGAAAGTTTCACTCAGGTGAAACAAGAAGCCAACATCACACTCGCAGGAAGACTTGCTTCAGTGAGCAGAGCCCTTGTCAGCCCAGACGGGCTCCATCATGCCGACCGACACCCACAGCACCAAGTAAGCTGTCTTCACTGATCTCCACATCCCCGCTGGGGTATTAATTTATTATTGTCATCACAGAGTTAAATGGCTAACCATCATTTTCTCATTCCTTCTTGAGGAGTTATTTTAAAATCATAATCACATAATTGAATTATTTGACATTTTTATTTTTTTCCTTCATTGAAATATTCCCACCCAGTTTTTTAGATTTTTCTGCCAATGCTTTCATTTTAGATAACTTCTATTGTGCTCATTCCATATTTTAATGGTGGTTTGGGGTTACAGATCTATCCAAATAACTAAAGCCTGAATTAAATAAACTTTTCCCATTTAGCCAGTAATTCTATTTTTAAGTGTAAGCATTGTCTAAAAATTTCAAGTCAGTATGCTCTATTCCTTGTCTGAATATATGCAAAATATCACAATGTTTTCTCTGGTAGAGGATTCAGGATTTTACATGGTCTTAAAATAGCTTCCATAAACAAAAAGTAGAAAAGACATTATTTTTCTGTTTATTTCATTATTAGAGAATCCAAGTGGTGAAGTGACCTCCCCAAGGTCACGGAGCTGGTTAAAGATTACCAGGGCCAGACGCAGGTCATCAACACCTCAGTAGTCCTGCTGGTCCAAGTGTAATGTGAGACCTGCAGCATCAGCACCATCAAGGAGTTTGCCAGGAAAGCAGAATCTCACCTCCCCGCCCCATGCACTGAATTAAAATGCACATTTTACAACATCCTTAAGTGACTTGCATCACTTTAAAGCTTGAGGAGCATCACTCTGCAGCCTACTGCCAGTTCTCCTAATCATCCACCTACAAACTATCGTGACCCTTCGCAGGTGGACTAGTCTAGAACTGAAAAAGTATTTAGGAAAACTGAGGGCTGGACATATGTAAAACCTGTGTTGAAATTTTAATTACATCTTTTTTATTACTAGGCTCTTTAAGATAATTCATGATTACGTTTGTAATTACAAATATAAATTGTCATTTGTATATGCGTGTGTTTAATATATGCATATGAAAAGAGATATGTGTTTCAAAATTTTATGGGATTGCACGTTTCCTCAACCCTAGAACCCCTGCAGAGGAAAGCCACGCATCTGCCGGCCTACCCCAGACGACTTCAACTTTAACAGCGCCTGGCATCCCCGTTAGAAGCACGCTACCGCCACCTGCTGACACTGCTCAAGAAAAGCTAGCGAATTGTTTAACACGTTTTCTATCAACATTTCATTATAATTTTACTGTTTGGTATTCACATTTTTCCCAGTCCCTAATTCCTCTCCAATTTTATGACCACTCCAGCCAACATTTTTCTCTATTCATGATGCCTTAATAAAGCAGCTAAAACTTAGCTCACCGAAATCAGACAAAAAGATTTTAAGATCAGCTTCAGTGTAAAGCTTACCTTACTGTCTGGAGTAAATTTATAATTGTCAAGGGAAGTTTTCCTATTTGCGATTCCAAAAATAAAATCAATGTACCAGGTGCAGCCTAGAGAGCAAGGCAGATGGCTTTATAGCTGTGTTCAATAAATGGGTATTTGGGACCCGTTAAGTGCGGGAAATTCCTCCCTTCTCCCCCACCCCATTCCTTGTTTGTGTCCATCTATATGAAATGGGAGCGCTCTTTCCTCTGCCTGTAGACTAAAAATATTAACATTCTCATGCATTGATGTCTTTGTACTCATAAAGGCAAATTTTATTTAACTCATATTTTATTTCTCTCCTGAGCTCTGATTAATTCATACCCAGAACAATCTCTGTTCTCTTCCTCACACTATTTTTTTTTTTAAAGCACAGTGTATTAGTCTTACAGATAGCCCTATAAACCTTATAGGTTGGCTTAAAGAACAAAATTTTATTTCCTCAAATTTCTGGAGCCTGGCAGCCCATGATCACGACATTGATAAATGTGGCTCCTGGTGAGAGCTCTTGTCTTACTTTGTGGAGAGTCACTTTCTCAGTGTGTATTCGTACAACCTTTTCTCGGTGAGAGGGAGAAAGAGAGAGAAATCTGGTGTCTTTTCCTCTTCTCATAAAAACACCAAGTCTATTGGGTAAGGGACCCAACTTTGTAAACTCATTTAGCCTTAACCTCCCTACAGTCCCTATGTCCAAATACAATCACAATGGGAAGCAGGGCTGTGACATGCAATGTGGGAGGTGGGAGGAGGGGACACATTCAGTTCATGATGCTGCATGCTAATAACAAATACAGGTACAAACACTCGTACGCTTATTATATGTCAAAACTATTCTCAGAGCTAATGTTTACCAATATATTTCATCCCCCCAACACCTTTGTGGGCTACGTACTATTATTATCGCTATTTTACAGATGAGATAACTTAGCACAGAACTGTGAACTATCCCAAGTTTGTCCTGCTAATAAGATAAATAGAGGCAGGTTTCACACTCGTCCAGGCTCCAGAGACAAGACTCAATGAATCTCCCAACATCATGTTAACGATGGAGCGCTGCGTCCCCAACTTGCCCCCAGCTTTGCGAATAGAAGGATGGTCCTTACCAACCAGTTTCACACTGGAGCTCCCTGGCTTGTAGGTAGAGGCATTTTCATTTATCTGTTTGAATTGTAAGAGGAATGTTAAGTGTTTCTGGGGAAAACCATCACCTGGAAGGTACTTTGCAGAACTGAGACTGGCTCTGTGAACGTCCACGTTGAGAAGATATATTCGCCGATGAGAACAGCTCATAGGTGTTTCCACAAAAGAGCCTTGCTCAGCACTCTGTGTGCAAGAACAAACCAGTGGGGTCATTGAGAAACTGAGCTGTGGAGTGCACACTTTACTGAGCTGGCTGGGACCTCTGGTGTCTGCATGGCTTGTTAATGGTCTCATCTGAAAAGTTCCCTAGATACATCATGAACATTACACAGAGACGTTTGAGAGATGTCACATATGGTCTATATTAGTATTTTCCAGACTAGATGAAAGTGATTTATGAATAAGTAAACATTTGCCATTACTCTCATTTATTTTCCAAAATTAATTTTTAGAAGTCACTCACATTTTTTTTTTGGAAAAGTAATTCTCAGTATTAAATTTTAACAAACAAGACAGTTAAATATCTTCAGTTCTTTCCACGTACCTGTGCCCTGGTTTGGAATTCCATTAAAACTTACATACAAATCATTTGTTGTTTTAAAACCTTATCTTAATCTCAAACTAATCAACCTAAACATTCATTCATTATTAACTAAAAATAAAGAGTTATTATTCAGAAATATTTTCAGGGGTAAATTGTAAAATGTATTGGAATTAATATTACTTATATTTCATAATTACTTGAATTAAATTTTTAATTTTATATTTTAACAGCTGTATCCCATGTTTTATAATTATACTGTTTCTCTCTATGATAGTATAGTAGAGTTTATTTTTTAAAACAAATGCATTTGAGAAAAAGAAATTTATTTTCAAATAAGTATTTAACAAATCATCATAGGGGTACACACATACAGCAGAAACCATGGCACTGATTTATAAATGACTAACAATTATGAAACAACCTTTAGTATATCAAAAATCTGGTATCATTTTTATTACTTGACCACATCAAGAAGTTCCTTGCAGCCTTTGAAAATGAAAACCACATGCAATAAAGATAAAAACTGCATAAACAAGATTAAAATAAAATTTGTTTACTACTTATTCCAATGGGCAGGTAATCTTGCAGATGTCACCCATCGACCCTTCTTCTGAAGGATAGACTTGTACAGCCTGCTGCCTGCACACTAATTTTTATATCAATCTATACTGAATACTTACTTATCTTTTGCATATTCATTTCCCCTTTCTAAATTGTAAGGTGCTGGAAGCAGAAATTTATCAATTGCAGGTATTTTGCGCATAGAACTGTACTATGCATAGAGAATGCTTCAATAGATGCTTACCAAATAAATTAGCACTAAGTTATATTGTTATTACTTATACCTTGCCTTAATTAATATGTTTTAAATGTCTCCAAAACTTACATACAGTAAAACAATAAAATGTAAATAAAATATATTTTTCAAAATAAACTAGGCATTACACAGAAAAGCAAGATAGAAGGAAAACATTAAATGTATATAATGATGTGTAAATATATCATATGTGTAATATACAAATATTGCATTATGTCACTTTATATATGATATAAATGCATTATGGGACCTACACAGTAAAAATTAGGGATAGAAATAGAGTTCTTGATTTTTTGATCATTGCAGGGAAAAGTAGAAATACATCTAGGTATATGGCATGCAGTTTTCTTATTCCTCTCATAAGGAAAACACTTTCAGCTTCTTAGGGGAAAGAAAAAAAACTTCTTCTAGAAGCCATTTCTAAAAATATTTTTCAGAATGATGTCCAAATAAAGAATAGAACCCTAAAAGATAATGGGTAATATGGTCAACATCTTCCTGGAATATGAGGGTTTTATTCAAAGATCCTCAATGAAATCGTAAGTACAGAAATTTCACATGTAACTCAGTGCTTATTACTTTTAAACAATGTTGTTTGCCAGGCTGAATAGACTGAAAAACGTTACTCTAAGTGGCAAAATCCGTTGGTTTGTTTATGCAACTGGGACACATATCAAAATAATAAACTTAATTTTATAGCTTTTATAATGTCATTCTGATGATAGTTTGATATCAATAATTTGTACTTCTGATTTGTTAAAACAAATCTATATCAACAATTTTCTACATTTTTCTCTGTATCTGAAGAAATGCATCCAAATCATTCAAAGATGTAAGCTTCTTGAAAGAAAAAGAGTTGGGAGCAGGGAAGATTACTGTTCTCTGTCACTCAATGTCACCATATAATCTACCAGGAGAACATCACACCTACCCAGCTTTTCACAATGGTGTTAAAATGTATGAGTGACAAGTTCAAACTTCTGGCTCATGCAGGTTAATTCACATCCTTTCTGTTTGAAAGTTGAGAAAAACTCAACAGAAGTTACAAATAATCATTATTCTTTAAAAATTTTCTCAGTGCATTAACAGAGTGGTTAATTAATAGAACAGTCACTCCTAATACCCACTCTTTCTTTATTTAATTATTTGCCTGAGAAACTCAAACCAGGAAAGGATTAGCAGGAAACAAGTATGGGGATTAGTCAGGCTGGTTTGCACACTGACTGCTAGAGACTGAATGTTTGTGCCCTTTCACCCCCAAAATTCTTATGTTGAAAGCTGGTCCCTAGTACGATGGTATTGAGAGGTGGGACTTCAGAGAGGTGATCAGGTCCCTCAAGAATGGCATTGGTGCCCCAATAAAGGGCTCCCTGAGTTCCCTCTCCCCTTCTGCTCCATGAAGACACAGCAAGTGGGTGGGCTCTCATCTGTGGGCTGAATTTGCTGGTGTCTTGATCTTGGACTTCCCAGCCTGCCAAACTGTGAAAATAAATTTCTGTTGTTTGTTAACTGCTCACTCTATGACATCCTGGTATAGCAGCCCAAGGGGCTAAGGCAATGACTGACCACAAATGAGAGGGGAGAGAAAGGTAGCTCCTTTGAAAGAAGAACATGTGATTCAGGGCCATCCAGAAGGGACTTCTACATCAGGAAAGAGGTGAATCAAGGACAGAGCTGGTGAAGGATGGAGTCCACCAGACAGACCACAACTGTTTAAAGTTCTGGAAGCAAAAAGTCCTCCCTCTGACTTGACCACACGTGGGAACGAGAGCGAACTCTCCAATGGAATATATTTCACCTGGCCATTAACAATGCCGGATTTTGAGCATGAATACATTTGAATAGGTTTTAGTTTTGTTTAAACTAGCACATCTCTCTCTCCATGTAACAGACCTCTGATAGAGCAGTCTTTTTTTTGCCACATTGTATCCAGGAAGGGCCAGAATCTCTATCACCAACTATGCTACTCAAGTCTCAAGAGATGCTCACCTGTGTGTTAGAAGAGACATTTGGAGAACCCAACAACCACCCCATTAGACCTTATCTCAGTGAGCATTAATTACTTTATAATCATAATCAAGGGACCACTTTCAAATAGATGCAGATACAAAACACAAGGCAACTATGTAATGTGCTTTTAATGCCCACCCTTCTCTTCAGGGCCCTTTGCATTTTGTATACAAAGTGTTATGAAATATAAAATCCACAGGAAAAGCTAATATATTAAAGCCAACATATGGCATATCCTGTAACTGCAATATTAGTTAAGGATAATAATAATAAAGGGAATTTAACAGATATTAGGCCCCTATTCTTACTAAATTCAGAGTTTAATACAATTTTATCGCTGCTTTGAACCAGGCCTGGGTCAGGAGTTTTTAAACATCTTTGACCACATCTACTTCCTATGAAAAGCACTTCACATGTGACCCAATATACCACATATGTATGTGTGTATTAGTTTGCTAGGGCTGCATAATAAAATACAACAGAGTGGGTAGCTTAAACATCGGCAATCTATGTTTTCACAGTTCTAAGGGCTGAAATTCCAAGATCAAGGTGTCAGCAGGTTTGATTTCTCCTAAGGCCTCTGACCTTGGCTTGCAGATGGCCACCTTCTCATTGTGCCCTTAATGGCCCTTCTCCTGTGCACACATACCCCAGGGGTCCTTTTCTCTCCTTATGAGGACACTGGTTGTATTAAATCAGGGACTGACCCTTATGACTTCATTTAATTATAATTATCTCTTTAAAGGCCCTTTATTTAAATCAGTTCTGGAGATATGATAACCTTGAGTGGAATTTAAGTCTTTATTCAGGACCCTCTACACCAAATACAATAATAATATTGGACCCCAAATGGGATGATGATCAGATTCCCCAGATTCATCTTCAGGCAAATCAGTAAGTATCCAGATGCTTTATGCTTGGGGTGAGGGGACTCCTCTGGGCTTCACTTCCTAAAACTAATAATGACACAGAACAACATTAAAACTCAGTGATACTGAAAAGGAACAATTATTCAGATAAAAGACCTGCCAGTCTCCAGAATAAAAGGAACATGGTGTAGAGAGTTTTTAGTTTGCTACATGGAATGAAAGGTATTTCATAGTGAAAAAAGTTAAGATAGAAAAAAATGAAATTTGAAAAAAAAAAGCTTAAAGGGAAGAATTGACAAATCTGTATTATTAAAACAAAATTTACCATGGTTTTTGGAAGTGTGAGAGAAGATAGAGTACTTACCGACCCATAGGACACTGTTCCATAATTTTGTAGAAAGAATCAAAGTGGAAAACAACCTGCAATGACCTTTCACCCTACCAAACCAGCAGGCGCAGTAATGAAAAACTGCCGTGAATGCTTTCAGTACCCTGCTCTCCTTTCAGTGTTGGCTGCTAACAGCCCATGGCTGCACCCCTCTCTGGAGAATTTTGCTCAGCAGATGGGAAGCCACCTTGCTGCAGAGATTTTATGCCTCCCTCTATCTGCTCCCTCCCTCTCTCCTAGCCAGGACAGTGTGCAGCCAGTGACACGGGAATACAAAAACCTGCCCCTTGCTGCAAAGCAGGGCTGCCTCTGCAGTTTGCACTGTAGAGCTGCCCTGGCAGCAGGTAGAAGACAGACTCCCGCTGAGACCACATGCTCCCTAAACTACTTCCTCTCCCTGTCTGGAGTCCCCCATTCTTTTCTCAATAAAACACATCCACTTGAACTCCTTGTACATGCACCTGAAACATAAACTCTGTGGGTTTGGGAAGCCCACATATCACACAGGTGAAAAAAAAAAAAAAAAAACCTTTTCTGTGGAAATATAGACATACTGAGGACCACAGAGGTCACCTTTTATAGAAAAAAAATGACCTATCTGGATTTCCTCATGGTCTCTTGATTGTAGTATAGTTTGGTGGTAGCAGTTTCTCATGTCCTGGATGTCTCATTTCTGCCTTGGATCTCACAGGTTCGTTGCTAGCCCTGTGCACTGTTGACAAGCAAGAATTCTCTCACCTCAACATCTGCCTCTCAACTCTCTGCTTTACTTTAATCTAAAACAGTGCTTCAACCACCCTTATAGTACTCGAATCCAGGCATTGAGCTCTTTCCAAAAATGACTAGTTTGAGGAAAAGAATGAAGATTCTGAAACTGGCAGGGAGAAACATAAAATGTCTTGCGTTTAGATATTCATCTCTGGATAGGAAATTCATGGCGCAGATTTCCAAATTCTGGTTTGACCAATGTTCCCTCCAACCCAATCCTGATACAGGAAACTGAATATTGGAATAGTTCTAGACTCTTCTTTATATGTCCCAGCAGCAGTTCTGGTAGCTGGATTTTCCTCTCAGAAAAATACACAATTGTGTTGGCGTACATGAGTGTGGTCAGTAGAAATCAGGTTCTTCCATGGCATTGTAAGGAAATCATTCCAAGAACCTATGAATGGAAGGTTGTGATGTGGTGAAATGATTTATTTGAGTGGAAAAAGGAGCTTCCCCCTGGGTTTCCAATGCTCCATCCCCCTCCATCTTGCCATGAAAAAGTCCAACCATGTTTTCAGCAAGGCCAAAACAAAAACCAGTGTCTAGAGTTTCTGCTTCATATGAAAGTCCTTTGGAGCTCATGTCATCTGCCACAGGCCCAGTAACTGCTAGACTAGCATGGTGGTCTGCTCCTGGGCAGGAGAGAGCACAGGCAAATGGGGCAAGTGCATTACACAGTGGGGGGGAGAGAGAGAGAGAGAGAGAGAGAGAGAGAGCGAGCTCGTACTTCTTTATTCTCTTGGGATTAAACTAGCTAGGGTTTGAGATAAACCAGGTGCTTTTTCAATAGAACAAATCAACTTCCCAAGTTTTCCCCTACTTAGACTGACAGGCCTCTGTGATCCAGCACCTCCCCCTGACCTCCCCTCCAACAATCCAGTACCAGAAGAGGAAGAGGGAGGAGTATTAATTTCCTTGGTGGAGAAATGCTATATATAATCCCCTGCAGTGTGAAAAGCTGTAGCTTCCTGGTGAAGCAAACAGGCTGGTGCTCCCAGCTTATTAAGCTCAATGTCTAATTCCCTTTGCACTTTTCTTACTAATGATTAGCTAATTACCTACGGCAACATATGTTATGTATGTGTGTGTTTTCTTGGTATATATACCAAAATATATATGTATATACATACACACATATATACACATACAAATATATGTATGCTCATTCTGTAAAGTTTTTACATATAAATATCAAAATTGCATTCCAATGTTAATTTACTTAAATCTACTCTGTATTGAAGTAAGGGGATATGTTTCGTTTAGTTTTGTAGGTAGGCAATCTGTAAAACACAACATCAGTGTTTCCTACATTATTTTAAAAGGTGGAAAATGCGTAAGAACAAATCCAGTCCCTTTCTTCTCTTCCTCTATCAGTTATTGCAGTACTTTGTTAACTCTGAAGATCTACTAGGCTTCTATTACCAAATTCAATGCCTTAATGCTACAAAAGCAATCCAAGAAAAGCACTTTAGGAGAATTACTGCAGTCTCTAGTGATTAAAAGCATTCAGTTTGTGCTGTCCAGTTCATTCCTGAAGCTTCTTCAGATGCCGAAGCATTATCGTGACACCGGAGCCAAATTCTCTAACATCTCCTTTCACAGCAGAGTTGACTAAAAGCTTTTGTTTTCCCACATGGAAGCTTCAAGGCAATAACTTTGTATAGTTAAGGAAAGTTGCCATAATGTTATCGTCAGGAAAGTCAAACACACACACTGATGAAGCTGTTGACAAAAGTGTAAGTGAATTATGGCTTGGCAAAGCATGAAGCCATTAAAGGAAAAATGTCCTCCAAGTCATCCCTAAGGATCAGCAGATTTTATACATGACAGCTTTTCTTCGCTTAATGGAGTTTCAATGGGAATTATAGTAGCACAGTTTGCATTAGAAGATTCTGTATTTAGTGTGTTGAAATATGGCTCCTAGTCAGAAGCTCTAGAGAGAAGTAGGGAATAAGGACTGTGGGGGCTTGTCTAGAAATTAGAGTGATATTCCATTTAAAACTAAACAGTCACATTTGTTGTGAGCAATATTTTAGGGAGAAATGCTTCCCTAAGTGAGTGATAGCTTGATGGTTCAGCGGGTTCCTCCCAGATCTAAGTTCTCTGAGTGTTTTACAGTTTTACAGTAGAATGTGATAAATATCTAACCAGAGGTTGAGGGATTCCTCAACCTAATACTGACTTGACCCAATTTGTCGTCACAATTGGGACAAGCTATTTCTGTTTATATTGAAAACACTTATTGTAGAATCTAGATGATACCACTGACTTCAAGAGGATGAGAATTTCAAAAGACTAAACATAAAAGTTAAAATAATAACATTTATTGTACACCTTGTTTTGGTCATATGGCATATTAAAGGTTTTATTTCACAATTAATCCTTTCAATAGTCAAAAGACACAGGTGGAAGTCTTTTTTCTTGGCACCAGGAACAAATTATCTTTAATAAAATTGTAAGATCACTATAAAAGCTATTATTTTCATATCCTAGAGCAAATATGGTATTTACTTTATTCTAGTTTTATTAAATGCATAACTGAGTTGGTTTATTCCAACACCTTTCCTTCCAGTAAAGTATTCGGGAAATCTCTGTGGTCCTGGCTAGCCTGACTCAATCAAACAAAGGAGAGAAAATGCTGTGTAAGTAGTGCCATTGATTCAGCACATGTAAAACTTTGGGGTGTGATGGGTTGAGTCACACACAGTTTCACCTAAGAATGTGTTGATGCATTTATTACGGAGTATAAACACTTCATTAAAAGTCAGCTGGTTGATGACTTTGCCATGAGCTGTCCATGTGCTCCATGATACCTTGGGTCCCCAGCATCATGTACGACACACAGTTCAGGGTGGAGAGCATCACTGTCTTTCTAGAGCTATAAGCATGGACTCCTGGGTAGAAGCTATCCAGCCAGTTAGCTCCTATCATAGGAGATCTGATCACATCAGGATGTATTTCACAGGCTCCACCTACACTGGCATCAAGGAAGATTAGGCCAATGGGTTGCCTGGGGGAGATAGGGAGGTAGGGAGAAGCAGGGTATTACTCCTCGTCCATACGTCACCCCCATTGACCTATTGTGGTTGGCAGGGAGGTTGGCGCAAACAGGGCTATAGCACTTGAGTTCCAATAACACCCGCTCCTCCCTCTGTAGGTGGTCCAGATCGCCTTCCGTGGCCAACTTCTGGATTCTCTCACCACTCCATCAGGTTTTGTCATCTTTCGTCCGTGTGTTATCCTTCCCCTACACTGAATTCTTGTAGATAGAAGGCCTCGATGTGATTTCTTTTCTTCGGTTTGACATCAGTTTATACAATTTCATTTTGTATGACCTTTAGAAATAGACTACGCTCTTAGCATTTTGTTTTTCGTCAAGCATGACTTTTCCAGAAAAGGCCTGCAAGAATTACTCAAAACCATTATATCTGACTATGTTTCAAAACAAACTACTATTGGAACAGTCCTGCAAATTGAGTTTTCAAGGAACACCAACAAGAAAAAAAGATGACTAATTAATTATACTTACATTAAACCCTGTTCCAATACAAGTTGCCAAATTCCAGGGAAAAATATGGCCAAGCTTATTTTAGGGAGCATGCATTTCAGTGTAACAGAAAATATTTCAAAATTTTTGTCTTGAGATATGAATTACTATTGGAGGCTTCAAAATGAAATATGGTACATGGTAATTAAAGAAAAAGTCTCCTTGCCATTTCCTCCTGCTTAAGCTAAATGCTCAATAAGAACACAGCAGGGAGATGATACAAATGCCTCCCTGGAGATTTCTACCTTTCCCAAGGATAGAAGCAGCGTGATACTGAAGTGAAAATGAATAATGGCCAATACACATTTCCAGGTTTAGGGGCCAGAATGTACTGTTGTGTCTAAAAAGTTTTAATATTTATATAAGACTTAACACATAGCAGTTTTTTTTTTACATTCTCTATAAAATGTGATGTTTTTGCATGCTTTTAATGTCCAAAAATTTGAGATAAACTACATTATAACACATAGAAAACTTCCGTAAGGAATACTTACAGTATACCTTTTTGTTGTTAGAAATAGCAACTAGTGTTAGAAAATACTTTTAAAATAAATGTTTCTTTGTGCCTAAAGTTGCATGGCATTAAAGATGTTTTGGTTGGCTAAAGAGTCCCCGAGTTTCTCTTCTTTTCTTCCTTCTTCTGTTCTCATCATTCCAGCTCCTCTTATTCTCATTCCAGGTGTTTCATAATGACACGGCAGGGGGATGGGTTTTGGAGCCAGAGACACGGGAGCACAAACCCCACGCCCCCTACTTTTGACCTGGGAGCATCTCTCACTTCTCCGAGTCTTCCTCTCCCCACGTGCAAACTGTGTGCAATGCTGTCCCTTCTGCAGGATTTTGTTAGGACAAAATAATTTTTAAAATAGGTTATATATGATGGAGGACTTATACGCAGAATATATTTTTTAATTTCAAAACTCAATAATAAGTAAACAGCCAAATTAAAAATTGAGAAAAGATTTGAATAGACACTTTAATAAGACAATGTATGGATGACAAAGAGGTGAATGAAAAGGTGCTCAACTTGTTAGTAGGGAAATTCAAATTAAAATCATAGAGAGATACCACTTCATATCTATCAGAATGAATAAAATTTACTGACCATAGCAAGTATTAGAGAGATCACAGAACACCAGAGACTCTCATATGATGCCAAGGAAATCTAGTATGGGTATAATCATTTTGGAAGACAGTTTGGCAGTTTCTTAATGTGTCAAACATGTACTTCCCACATGGTACCACAATTACACTCCAGGTTTTTGCTCATCCACAGTGGAAATATATCCATTTTTTATCACTTACAGGGAATAAAAGTTCCTCTAGCTATAGTTAGTCACAAAAATAGTCTTTTTAATCATTGAAATTTCCGTTTTTCACATAGTAATCAAAACTCCAAACTGCAGTCTAAGTTCAAGCTTCCTCTCTTCCCCAGCTCAGTGTTGCTTAAGGTTGGCACCTGAAGAGGCAAACACTGTGTGACTGGCTCCTTCTGAGTCCCCGCCCACCACCAAAGGGTCCTTCATCTCTGTGCCACCAGCTGGGACTTCTGCTTCTCCAGTGTCTAACCCAGCAAAGAACAGATTAGGATTTTATGCAATAATATCAGAAAAATCTGATTTCTGTAGATTTGTTTATTTGGAAGTGTTAATCTTAAGAGTTTTTTCTTTAAAAAATATAGAATTGACTATCTGACTCCAACTCACAAGGAAATTCATAAGAACCTAAAATAGCCAAAAATCTATTTGAAAAAGAATGAAGTGGGAGGACTCATACCACATGACTTCAACACTGATCATAAAGCCGCAGTGTTCAGACATGTAGTACTGGCACAATGCAGAGAAAGGAAGGGACTGAAACAGGACAGAGGGTCCAGTATTAGCTCTGTACCTATATTGTCAATTAATTTTTGAGAGAGTGCAAAGACAATTTAGTAAGAAAAGATAGTTTTTTCAAAAAATAATGCTTGGGATATCCATATGTACAAAAAGAATGTTTAACTTTAATTCACACCTGAATCATAGGAAAATTAACTCAAATTATATATGCAATTGTGAATCCTAAAATTATAAAACTTCTAGAAGAAAACAAATGTGTTGATGCCCTTGGATTATGCTCTTTTTCCTTAGTTTTAATGCCAAAAGCATCATCCATGAAAGAAAACATTAATAGGATGGATTTCATTGAATTCAAAACTTCTTTTTTTATTTTTTTAACTTTTTTGATTGTTGTTCATATACAGTTGTCTCCATCTTCCCACCACCACCAGAACTTCTACTCCTGAAAGACACGATTAAGATTAAAAAAAAATGCAAGTCAAAGACTGGTAGAAAATATTTGCAGATTAGATAGCTGAAAAAAAGATTTGTATCCAGAATACACGAAAAACTCTCAAAAGTCAATAATAAGAAAACAAACAGCCAAATTAAAAAAATAAGCAAAAGATTTGTTCAGACACTTCACAAATGCAGATATACAGATGGCAATTAGAACAGGAAAGGAGACTCAACATCCCTAGTCTTAAGGGATGTGCAAGTGAGAACCACAAGATACCAATGCACACCAATTAGACTGGCTAAACTAATTTTACTTGATTTTACCAAGTACTGACAAAGATACCAAGTAACAGAAAATTCATTCACTATGGGTAGGAATGTAAATGGTATAATCACTTTTGAAATTTTTTGAGTTTTTTTAAATTAAATATATACCTATACTGTGACCCAGCCACTTTATTCCCAGGTGTTTACTCAAGAAAGCTGAGAGTTTAAGTCCACGCAAGGACTTGTATATGTATGTCCATAGTGGCTTTGTTTGTAATAACCACAAACTGAAAACAAACCAAATGCCCATCAACAACTGAATGGAAACAATTCGGGACATATCCATACATCAAAATGTTGCTCACCAATAAAAAGAAATAGAGTCAATATGTGCAACATCATAGATGTATCTTCAGAATGTCCCCAAACTGGAAACTCACCTACAGTGACAGTAAATCAGAGGATTTACTCTGATTTACCCTCCTGGTAGGGGCAGTGGTGCACAGGCAGAGAGGAGAAACAATTAAAAAGGGACAAAAGGATGCTTAGGGAGTGAACATGTTTTTATTACCTTGAACTTTGGTGATGGGTTCATACATGTTTAAATATGGCAAAATATCAAATTGTACAATATATCTGTTGTAGTTTATTATGTCAATTGTGTCTCAATAAATTACCACACTATTCTTAAGGCACATTACAAGAATGATTGAACACCACCCAGTCCCAGACTTAGCAACCTGCAGCTGTGCATCAGAAGCAGCATGTCAGGTATACAGGGACCCACCTGGGCCAACCGTGACTTGATTCATAGTTCCCAGAGCATGGGGAGTGCTCTTTTCTACCCCTACCAATGAAACCTCAAAAAGCTCAAGTCATTGGGCAAGGCCACCTGACATGCATAAAAATGCCATCAGAGGCAGCTGCTCTATACACTGCAGGGTTTATCTCACTAGCCCTTTCTGATCTGGGACACAGGGTGCTGCCGTGGATCTCAGCCATGAGCTTTGGGTCCAAGTCCAGCTGCCACGGCTTCCAAACTGTGCAACACTGTGATGATCACATGAATCTCAGAACCTCATTTTCCTTATTTGTAGATGGCACTATAATACTCCTGAGGGTTGTTAGATGAGGATTCGGTGAAGTGATGCATACGCAGAACCAATTTTGCACGAAAGGCACTATTCATCTATAATTATAGTTACAACAATAAGGGTGGATGGTCCAAAGAGGCTGTTGAAGCTTGTCATGCAGAACGTCCTTGACGTGTCAAAGTGGATAGTCCTGAGATCTACGTGCACTCCCATCATTTCCATTTCTAACAAAATTTGAAATACTTTTCAAAGAAATAAAAAACAATTGGGTGACGTATACCTGAGAGAGTACCATGAAGAGTGAAGCACCATGTGACAGGTGAACCTGAGAGCCGTTTTAAGGACAACCAGCAGGACAGGCAAAAAAGAAGGAACACAGTAGTTACGAGCTGGGGGAAAAACTGTTCCGGAGCAAAATGTCTATTGCTCTGTGCCGGAGATGCAGAGTCTCCCTAATTAGAATAAATTAGTAATATTGGGGCTGACATGCAATCAACAAAGAGTGATGATAAGTTACGATGTGCTGAGTTAGGATGATACGATGAGTAGAATCTATACAAGTCCAGGCTGCCTTTTATTTGGCCTAATATTATCCTAAATGGATTCAAGAGGATTTTTGAAACCATGTCAATTGAAATAAATAGGAAATAGTGGAGGTAACAGATGTTCTAAACCCAGGAGAAGTCAAACAGAAGATGATATTGCTCCCTTGGCCTCTTACAGGCTGTTCACCAAGGGCTCTTATATTCTTTCATTAAATTCTCACTTGACATAATGAATCAGGCAAAGCTGGTATTAACTGCCATTATAAGCTTGAAAAGTCAAAATTCAGAATGCTTGGGTCACTTGTCCAAGGTCATATAGCTAGTAACTTTCAGAACTGGGTCTGTATTGAGCACCTGCTGTATTTTTATCTGTTTCGTACTTATTGTTTGTTCTGAAAATAATGCCCTGATTTTGTTTGGGGAAACCACCACGCCCCCTCTCTTTGATCACGTGATTTTAATGTGGCTCTTACCACTCACAGATTCAGGGTGCATTTTGGAACTCCTACCAGGTTTTTCAAGGAAAAGGATATCTCTTTTTCTTCTGGGGCTGTATAGGTTGGCTAGCTGGAAACACAGATCTACCAAGGACCAGCATATATCAAATGGAAAATGTCTGTTGAGAGAGAGAGAAAGCGAAAGTGTATGTCTTGTCCAGGGGCACCCTACTGTGGGTGAGTAGGTATTAGAGAACCTAAACCTAGACACGCATCGATTGCTTTACAAAGTTCAATGACTTTCCTTCTTCCATTCAATCATTATTTTCAACATATACCTGCTACATGTCTGAAAAGATTGAAGTCATTCCATGTAAGCTTCCTTACCTGACATTGTATTTATTTTACTAGTTTTGCCTATAAGTGTCCTCCTATGTCAAGTTTACCATAATATTTCATTGGTTCCCACTCCCCGTGGGACTTTATTGTAGTATTTACCTAGTTTTTCTCTCTATTCCTATATTCCAGCTAAGAGTAGATCCTAAAGTATTTCAAACATTGATTAAAATAAAGCTACAGCATGAAAGTTACAGTTTTCTAGTTCCCGAACTTAAAGATTTTGATTCTTCTTTGATGCAGTCAATTTTGCCCCCAAAGGAAATTGTTCCAAGCACACTGCTCTCCAATTATGCAATATTAAGCCATAAATTAAAATGTGATGGAAACATTAACTTCAGTAGATATATACATATGTTTTACAATGATAATATGACTTTATATACTACTGAAGTAAGACTTATATTGTGCACTTTCTTGATTTTCATTTGTAAATTTGATTACCATATTAGTTTTCTATTGTTTCTTTTTTTAATTGAACAAGCTATCATAAACTTAGTGCCTTATACACATTTGCTGCTGCCATTCAGTTCTATAGTCTTGAAGTCTGACACGGGTCTCACAGGGGTAAATCACGGTGCTGGGAAGACTGCCTTCCTCTCTGCCATCTCTCGGGGCGGGCCTGTTTCCTTGTCTTTTCCTTCTTGTAGATGACACCTGCATTCCTTGACTGTGGTTCATTCCTCCTGCTCCAAACTCAACAGCATCACGTGCTTCTGACCGTTCTTCTGTAGTCACTTCTCCCTCTGACTTCTTCCACATCTCTTTTCCAGTTATAGGGACCCTCACAATTGTATTGGGACCAGTTGTTAACCCGAGATAATATCCCCATTTTAAGGTCAACTGATTGGCAACTTTAATTCCCATTTGCCATGTAAGGCAATATACGCACAGATTCCAGGAGTTAGGACAGAGACATCTTCGGAGACTTAGTCTGCCTACCGCACGTACAGGCATACCTTGTGTCGCTTCATTCTTCATTGTGCTTTACAGATGCGTTTTTTACAAACTGAACCCAAGACTCTCCACCAGCAGAAACATCAGGAGTCACTTCATTCTAACGCTCAAACCAAATGTACAATGCCTCTGAGATGTGCCTGTACTGTTTCAGCAGAGGTATAGAAAAGGAGAGATGGGTACTGGTTGTACAAGAATTGAGTTCTGTAAAGCACTGGCTTCAGTCACTGTGCATTCTTGTGAAAGTAAAATGGAAAGGGAGGGAAATGACAGTAAAATGTTAGTAATTTGTAGAAGGGAAGGGTCAGAGGAGAGATGTGGAAATAACTGTTTTTATAAAAAGTTTTGTACGTCTCTAGGCACAAGGAGCGTTGCACTGGCACAACTTCGGAAATCTGAAAGACAACCATCTTTGTTTGGGCTCTGGCAATCCCCTAGGGCATTAGTAAGGCTCTTTCAGGCAACTTCAAAGACAGCGGACTTCGGCCAGTGACTCTGATACTGGGAGAAGGATGTCTGAAGCTGTATGCTCAGTACTTTGTGAGCATACGCGGTGCATTTCTTCGGGGATCTCAGAAACAATTGAGGTCACTCTTCTGGGGGATCATAAGTCCATTGATCAAGTGCTGGGAGCTACAGCTAAAATTTGGCCTCAGAAAGTTAATTCCAGTTGAAAAACTCCTCACAGAGACCTTTAAAACCTGTACCATATCAAACACATCGTAACTTTTCATTCCTTATGCATTTGAACTTTCCTCCTACTACTAAATATGATCAAAGCAATCATAAAAGCGCTCACTTGACTACTGCCTTTTTTGTTTCCGTGTTTCATGACAGAATTTTGAAGTATCCTTCAGTTCTTGGATGCTCACTCTGCTATCTCTCTGTTCATTTAAGCCAGAAATTTTCAACCAGTGTGCCTCAAGAACTCTTTTAAAGATTTTAATTATTTATTTTTTTAAAGAGAGGAGAAGGGAAGGAGAAAGAGAGGGAAACATTGATGCAATAGATGACTATTTAATCAGGGTCTCTGACCTCTTTTCCCTTAGATTGTCAAGTAGGAAAAATGCAACACACAAAAGGCAACACAATAGCCGTCTAGCATGAATGAATCAAAATCATACCTATTTTCCTGTCAGATCAGCAAAAACTATAACATATTTTTGGTGTGCTGCAGAATTTTAGTAATACATTTTTGTGTGCCTGATACGAAAAAGGTTGAAAACCACTGATTTTGGCCATAGAAATTATGAGTTAAAAGCCAGGATAATTTAAGATCATCCTTTTTATTTATGGGAAACATTAAACTATTGCCATTATACTAAACTTATTTTGTAAATATGTACATTGAGAATTAGAAAATATTTCAATAATACACCACAAAAATAAAATTGCTATAAATTTTATTCTGTGTGTAGCTGTTATAACATCAGTCTCCTTAGATTTTTATTAGATTTTTATTTAAACAATTGGAAACATTAAATAATATAAAGAGAGGCATTCATAGATAATGCTCAAAATAAAAAAAAAAATAGACCAATCTTTTTTAATTCTATTCTGGTACAAAATATTTAAATACAATACCCTTTTTTTCTGGATAATTATTCTCAGTGACATTTTGAGATCAGAATCAATGTATAATTATTCTATTTGTAAAACCCCTGAAATTAAAGATGTGACAAAAGAATATTTAGAGGACTTTTGAAAAATTACCACTAAGTGAGGCAGCTAGAACTAACATTATTTTATTACGATTTTAATTTTTAAAAATATCTTTGATTTCTCAAGGTGCAGAAGAGGTCTCTCATTTGAAAAAACTTACAGGATGGTACAGAGAAAACCTTTGGCTAAAGCAACAAAGGTGAAACTTTCTAGAATGTTGAGAAATAAAGGAAACCACGCTCTAGCCCCACTGGCCTGCTTCCAGGGCCTTAGAAGCACAGAGACTTTCACAGTGTCAGAGACTCCTCATAAGCTGCTCCCGCTCCCTAGAATTCTTACCCCAACCCAGACCACCCCCAATTCTTCAACTGCCTAATTTCTATTTACTCTTCAAGGCACTTCCTCAGGCAAGCCTGCCAGGCCTCTCCAGTTATTTTATGCCTCCCTGGGAGATGCTCTCATACAACTGTACACTGTCATTGTTTATAATCATATCTTTAGTTATACAATTTTTTTTGTCTCCCTTATAAAATTGTAAGATCTGTTTCACGAAGGCAAGAGCTGTGCTTCCCATTCCCTGTTGTGTTCCCAGCACTCACCATGATGTCTAGAATACTATAGGTACCATAGGTATCATTGATAAAGCGATAACCTAACAACTGTTTTTAATATTCATAATTCTGAATCAATGAATAACATTCAATTTATTTATTCAACCGGCATTTACGGAGCACCAGCTCTGTGCCAGCCAATGTGTTAAATGATGGGGAACCAGACGCCATCTTTGCACTTACAGACGTGCAAGTCCATGAAGACACATACAACGGGAAGTGATTACAGGATCCAGTGACAGGCACCACAGCTGGGTAAGGAGAGAGCGCTGTGAAAGCATGTGGGGGAAGTACCCATTCCAGTTATCAATCACTTTGTTACAGAGTCTCTCAAAGCATAGCGGCTAAAATAATTTGTTATTTTCATAATACATTACTCTGTGGGTCAGCACAGAGAGAATGGCTCAACTCTCCTTCATGGTGCCTGGGGCCTCAGCCAGAATAATTAGGATTGCTGAGGGCTGGACCAGCCGGAGGGTGGCCAAACACCTCTCTCTGTGTCTGTCTGTCTGTCTCTATATCTAGCTATGTTGCTAGCATGGACTTCTTCATAACATGGCAACTGTGGTAAGGCTTCTTACACGGAGGTTCAGAGCTTTAAGACGAGGTGTTTCAAGACACAAGGAGTGGACACTGCCAGTCCGCTGAAACCTGAGCCTTTAGTCAGAGCAGGACTGGATGAGACGCATGAGTTAAACACCTTGGACATATCCTGAATGGGGGCCGGTGTCAAACACTTTGCGGCATCAACTCGGACTTGTGGGGTCAAAAGAGGCTTTGCAGAGGGTGCAGAATCTCAGCTGACACCTGAAATAAGTATGAGGTTGGACAAAGAAGTGGGAGGTAAAGTAGTGGGGGTTTCAAGCAGCAGTCAGTTCAGGAGGCCCTTGGACAAGGTCTTCTCATTCAAGGTGTTTTGTTGTTGCTGCTGTTGTTGTTGCTGTTGACAGGGGAAAAAAAGGGCTCCTGGCAGGGCTGCTGTTTGTGCAAAGTCGGTACATTCTCCCCAAGTCTGCGTGGGTTTCCCCTGAGTATTCCAGTTTCCTCTCACAATTCACATTAGTTTAACTGGAATGTCTGAATTGTCCCAGCCGGAGTAAGCGTGGGTGGGATGTATAGGTAGGTGTCCCTGTGATGGAAGGGTGTCCTGCCCAGTGCAGGTCTCACCTTGCACCTGAGCAGCAGGGAGAGGCTCTGGCCACCGGCTATGCTGAACTGGAACAAGCAGGGGTGAAAAAAATGATCTTACTTGTTTTTTATTCATCTTTCTTAAATGTATGCATAGTTCACATTTACTTCAATTTTTAATATTAGAAGTGTTTTGGTTCTTAACTTAGAAGTTTGGTAATGTTTAGTGATCACAAATATGCCATAGAAACCTATCTCCTGTTTATATCCATTAGCCTGTGACAAAACCGATATCATTGCATGTCATCTCATTAAAAGTTGCAGTTTCCAAGAACCTGTGGAAGACGTTAAAGACTTACTGGACACACAAAGTCTCAGGGCAAAAATACTCACAGTTTGGCCAGACAGTGGGTAGAGATGGGGTGGGGAAGGAAGGAATAGGAGAGTGGTGAATAATGAGACTGACTGGAGAAATGGTGACTCATAATTTATGAAAGATTTTGTAGGGGATGCTAAAGAACTTGGATTATAACCTGGGAAATATGGATAACCCTTCAAGCAAAGTGATATAGTCCGAATTGTAAGCATTTTAGAAAGATATTGGTGATCTGGTCGCAGTGTCTGGACAGAGGAGTTTTACAGAAGTCTAAGCAAAAAATGACAGCAGTCCAGAAGAAGGTAGTAGTAGTATGCGTGAGAAAAAGAGGGTGGATTTGAAAGTTCAAGGTCGGAAGGACAAAATGTCAAATCCAGACTGACACTCTGTAACTGTAACCTTAGACAAGTTTCTTGAGATCCCTGGGTCACACTTACTACAACATAAATAAGATGAATCATTTATCCTCATGATGGTATATCATATTAGTTATTAATATACCTAGTATTTATTGAATATGCGAGACATTGGCTAAACACATGGCATGTATCATCTTCTTAACAACCCTGTAAGATAGCTAATTTCATTCCATTTTAAAAGAGAAGAAACAGGCATAACTAAGAAAATTATTTTCCTGAGGTTTCTAACATTGCAGTGCACCATGAAGCCAGGTCATCTGGTCTCAGAGACAGTATCCTTCTTAACCAGGTCTTGGTGCTTCTGTGAAGATAAAATAAAATGTACATTCTAAAATGATAGCTGCTGTCATTTAAGTATGATATCTAATTCTCAATAGTATGTCTTGAGGATTCTTGGGAGCATGTCTAATATTACACGCCAATCTCTGTTAATAGCCAAATTCATTACTATTCAAATGCAGAAAGACATTCACCCAGCATTAGATGGTAGGTCGGTGCAAGTCTGTTCTATTTGTAATGTTAGATGAATGGACAGAGCAGCCAAAATCTCTGCCCTCAGTTCATTGAGATATAAACTCAGCTATGAGCTTCATCAGAAGCGTGCCCTGGGCAAGGATTCAAACATAAGCGGTTTATTTAAAAGGCAATCCCAAGAAACACCCACAGGGAATGAGGAGCAAAACCGAGAAGTGAAGGAAGCCACAAAAGTGTACTGATGAGCACATCACCTCAGGGCCATCGAGCTTTACCCCACTGGCAGTCAGAAAGATGAGAATTTTGGTTATCCCCCAAAGGGCAGAGAAACCAAAAGTTCCCGTTCCTGAACTTCCTGTCCATCATTAGTTATAGACTGCTCTGGGGGCATCAATTCTCTAGCACTCAGCTCTCTTTCCTCTTAAGCCAGAAGCATTTGGGCAGCCAAACAAAAAGCCCTCAGACCAAGAGTCAGGTGTTTGAACACCTTCTATGTGCCACAAAGCTGGAGTGGGGCTATGGAAGAGGCCCTGGCATATCTGCAATGACAGATACCCTGAACATGAGAATAACATGAATGACAAAGTGGTGACTGTTTAGATATTTTCAGCCTTAAAAATTCTCACTGTTAAAAATTAGGGAAAAGATTCCCTTCTTCCTTTTCTTAGAACATTTATTTAAGAAAACTTGAGATTGTATTTTAAATCATTGCATAATATATTTGAAAGCATTTCATGAATTTCAAATACTTTTATTTCTATTATCCCTTCTGTCTCCTTACCTATAACCTTGTACATGGAAAAATGTGATAGCATGTGAGCTATTAACCACTGCTGTCCTCTCCCATCTCAGGGCCAGGCCACGGGGCATCATCACACACCAACTTTGAGGCACAGGGACTCTTCAGAGAGCAAGAAAACATCAGTGGTTCCAGATAAGGAGCAGCATTCTAACAAGCAAAATTACTTGTGCAGCATCAGCTCCACACTGTCAAAGACCTAAACAGACCATTTATAAGTGAAGGTTTACAGACTGCGAGTGTTTATGCACATCCAGGAAATGATGAAGGACATTTTGCAAACCAGAGAGATAGTTTGTGACAAGAAATAACCATAATCTTAAAAGGCCAGCTAGATCAAGTGAGGAAAAACAATAAGGATATAAACAGTAAAAGAGAAGTTACCTTGAGACTGAAATCTCATACCCTCCTCACTTTATTGGGCGACATTACTGGTGGGGGTGGGGATTGGTTTGTATACTCCACAAGAATAATACATTCAGGTGCAGTCAGTACTGGAAGCCAATGAGCTATTGTTCTGCTCAGCAATAGCAACTGGTGAAGGATTAACATTTCTGGTTTTAAAGTAACAGGCATAAGAGATCTGCATGCATGGTTCGTAAGCCAGGCTGATAGGCGAACACACACCTAATTATAGTCTCCTCTGATTTGTTTTGTATTTGGGGAAACTCACCAGAGATTGCTGGTTTCAATGACTTTATCTTTCACATTGGGGCATTCTTCACCTCATACTTTTCAAGGGCATCATAATTAATTCAAGTTTCATTTGGTTTTGGAGCAATCATGTATTGCTAGGCACCAAGCCTGGCACTAAATTTTGAGTGCTTAGTATTAAAAAGACAGAACTTTCCCTCAGTGAGTTAAATAATCAGATAAGTAATTAAAAGTAAGCAAGCCATCGCAGTAAAAACTTCCATATAGGATGATTACTGATCCAACTCAGGACACATTTATTAAGCACCTTTGTGTGCCCAGCAATATATTAGGCAGTGATGAGGATACAAAATGAACCAGTGTATTGCTCAAACAGGGTATCGCCTAGTGCCCATATATGACCCTGTTTATTCCTGATTCAAATTGTGCCTGAGGTGTGGACAGAAACTACAGATTTAGCTCTTGGATCTGTAGTCACGGGTACCACCAACTGCTCTTGACACACAGTGTAACTAATGAAAGGTTATCCTTCTGCTGTGTGCATATGATGGATTTCTCTGCAATAGTTACTGTCAACGCCTATTGAACATGTCTAAGGGGTTTGTGATACTGTGACTAAACCCAAATTCAATTTGGTTTACTAACATGGTCATAATTTGAAGGAATTGTTACTGTTTATAGCTTACAACATTTAACTGACTTTGAAGGCTTGTTATCTCTGTTTGCTTGCTTGTTTTTTAAAAGAACCAGCTACACTGGTTCAAAATGGGAACTGGCTGATATAGTTTGGCCCTAGCTAGCAGGCCCTATGAAGAAGACACACACTGCTTTTTTACAGAATTTTCCAAAAAATTCCTTAGGTCATTTATTTGGTCATGCTCTTACCCCTTTTACTTATCTTGTAGCCTCTATTCAAAATGTGCAGCTTAAGCAACTCCCTCCCTAAAAACTGTTTCTATTCTTTTTCACTAACTAGCAGAACATAAGATTGTAAATCCTTAAGTGTCTTGGCATATAAATTTTTCATTTAAATGGTAAGTTGAAGGATTCACTCTAGGTATATTGGTATTGAATTTAAACAAATTATAAGTCAAGTGCTAATGGATGCTGTAGACATTATAATCTCTCCTAATGCTCTAAGATCACAGTATAAGTTTTGAGAAAATCAAATAGACAGCATAAATATATAATTATATATTCTTCTTCAGTTGGAGTAACTTACTGATCTGCTATTAACATGACAAAAAGATACTCACAAGTAGGTGGCCAGGAACTTGTAGGCTAGTCGCTTGCACGTGCAAAATAGATAAAAGAAAGTCTGGCTACAAATCCGATGGGCCGCATGCTGGTGGTCAGGTGAGCAGCAACAGCCCATGGGTGACCCCCAGTTCCGCAAAGTCCGCCACACCTCTGCAATCCAAAAATTAGACAATGTCTGATTCCTATGTACAGTCAGATTGGACAAATGTTAACCACTCTGCATCATAGATATAACCATTTGAGGAAAAAATGTTTAATCTGAAAGATAGAAGGGCTAAGATGGAATTGCCCAGCTAAGAAGTCATTGAATCAATAGCAGTGTGCTGAAAGCAACATCTATCTGGCATGAAGTAAACAAACAAATAACTACATTTAGCCCTCTTTAGACTATTTTTTATCTAATCCATTTCTCTGATATTATTTATGGCATTTAAAATTTTTTATGCTTAAACATTTTCTATCTTTTTGTGCAAAATCACCCAACTTGTGAACTGTTCAAAAGTTCCCACGAGAAAACCTACTTTGGGAGGAGTATCAAATTTTTAATTAATGAGAAGATAGATACACCTGATTATTTCTGGATAGTAAGCCTTCTATTACTAAAAGTTCCAAAAAAAATAAGAAGTGTGAAATATGAAGTTTAATGTATGAACTTGTCTTTCCCAGTGGACATAGTAAAAGAAATTTAGGACTTGACTTTATTTTCTTTTTGAAATTTCATTTTCTGCTTAGGAAACAAAGATTAGAAAGGTGACAAGAATCTGGAACTAAGTGAAGGCAGATACCAAAGGAAAGAAGAGAACTAAAAGTAAATTATGAGAATGAAGAGAGATGAGAGGAGGGACTAAAATCTGCAGTTGAGACACTTACAGAATGTGGGGGCTTTAGAGATGCTGGTGAAAGTATGGCCCAGATGCTCTTGCTTCTTTGTGAACTGAGGGCACCCGTGTTCTTGGCCATGATGTAACCATAAAGCCCTGGGTACATGCTATGTGAATGAGGCATTTTGACTTTTTGGCCGAAGTATAGATGGCAGTGAACTATAATAGAGACAGAAGCTCTATTTAACAATTCTTTATTAAAAGATTTAGTAAACATTCTTTGCTTTTGCCACAGAACATTCCTTCAGTCTTCTTCTAAAAGAGCACTCCAAATTTCCTAAGGAAAGCGGCTTTGTACCTGATTTAATGCCACAGCACGGAATTTGGGAGACTTGGCTTCAGCAGACTGCTTTACCTGACCCCCGTACTTCGTCAAGGGATGGACAAATGACATCTCAGAGACCGGGAAACACAGTGGAGCTTTTGCTAGGAATCCTGAGGGATCCTCCATCTGTTCCCCCTGACTTTAAACCTGTTTGGATGCAGACAGGAACTCTTTGGCCAGCTTGTCCTGCATGGAGACGGAGAATGAAGGCAACATAAAAGGAGGCATTGCTGAGCTAAGGAACAGCATGGGTCAAGGCCATAGTTTGGCTGTGGCATGATCAAGTTGCAGCTGAAACCGCACTCACCCCAGGACTTTTCAAGTACCTGGGACTGGATAAACCAACTACAGTGTATTCATCCCACATAATACAACTGGGTAAATTAATGGCATGAAATACTGATACATGCAATAACATGGATGAATCTCATGGGCATTATACTAAACAAAATAAGCAGGCACACACGAGAGAATTAGTGTGTCATTTTATGTATAAGAAATTCTAGATTAAGCAAAACTAATCTATAATAATAGAAATCAGATCTGGTTGCCTGGCTCTAGAGGGTGGGGAGTCAGGGGGCACAGGCAGAAAAGGGGCACAAGAGAATTTTCTGGAAGGCTAGAAATGTGCTGTTTTTGTTGGGATGATGGTTAGGAAGGTGTGGGGTCAATGCATGGCCCTTCCCCCTCTGAGGGCTGGTCAGAGGGCCCTGGCCAGAAGCAGGGTGTATTGTTTTGGAAATGGATTGTAACTTCCCCCTTATCTCATTTTTGGAGTGGCTTCCTGTCCTGTGACTGTCTCTTCACCTTTTCTTTACACTGAGGTAATGGAGTTTAGAGTCTCGTGTAGGGCATGTGCCTCCTTGGTCTGGGAACCCATAAAACAAGTCTGGGACTCAGGCAGGTGCAGTCTCTCTTGCACTGACCTGTTGCCATTGGCACACTCCCCTATAATGTGAGTAATAAATGCATGTCCACATCTGCTAGTCCACTGGGCGGCTTTTTTTTCTTTTTTTTCCAGAATATTGTGAACACTTAAGCAGCTCCCTGATCCGGAGCTCTTCGTTACAGCAGGTATGTACTGTTGTCAAGAGTCATAAAGCTGAATTTTATAGTATGCAATTATGCCTCATTAAAGTTTATTTTAAAATACGATAAAATATTGCTGGTAATAAAAAACAATATTAACAAAGGAAATAAAACAGCAAGTAAAATATCAATAAAATTAATAAATTTTGAAAAACCAGTTGCAACCATTCTCTTTGTAAGTATTTTTAATAAGCAGCTATAAAATGGTAAATTATCTGTTTATTTGCTGAAACTTAATCAGCTAATAAATATAATAGGCTTATAAGCATTTAATTTACTTATCGCTTTTAATTTTAACTGTTAGTTATTTAATAAAACTCTATTATAAAAACAAGATTTCTAAATCAAACCACTTACTATGAAAAGTCTTCCTTATCCATTTAATAGCATAACTTTATTGTAATTATTCTTTGTTAAAACAATGTTGTGTTTTAACACCAAACAATTCAATTTGCATAAAGATTCAAATAAATGCCTGATTGGCTTGGCAAAGGAGAGGGAATGTGTGACTTCATCATCCACATCACCTAAGAAGTATCAGGTTGTCCAAAAAGTCCATTTAGTTGTTTCCATAACATAAAAGACACATTTTTCATTTTCACCAACTTTATGGATTTGGATATTTGGATCATGTTGACTCTTTCCCACATAGTATAACATTGATTGTTCTCAATTAATGTCTTTATTGGATCGCTATCAACTTTAACTGGCCTACCCAACCAGACCATGGAGCATCATCCAGCTACAACCTTGGCAGGTGTAGCTCAGTGGATTGAGCACAGACTGTGAACCAAAGTGTTGCCAGTTTGATTCCCAGTCAGGGCACATGCCTTGGTTGCAGGCCAGGTCCCCAGTGGGGGCAACATGAGAAGCAACCACACATTAATGTTTCTCTCCCTCTCTTCCTCCCTCCCTTCTCCTCTCTCTAAAGATAGATAGATAGATAGATAGATAGATAGATAGATAGATAAAATCTTAAAAAAAGAAAAAGAAAAGAAAGAAATCTCTAGCTCAAAAGTTTGCAAACAGCTTTTGATCAATCACAGCACCTTCTCCATACATTGCACAAATCTTTTTTGCATTTCAGTTGTGTTTTTACTTTTATTGGAATAATAAAGCATAATATGCTAAAAATGTTGCATATTTCTTCCATCTTCAGTATTAAAATAGCTACACAAAAACTCACCAATTTTGATAAGTTTTTTTTAAATACATGCTGATATGACAGCTGTCACAATACAATCTAACAAAATTGTCTTGAATGAAGTTAAAGACAACTAACCACTACAAGAACCATCTTACAGAAAATAAATGAACTTTGTGGCCAACCCAATATTTATCATGTTTTCAACCAAAAGCTTTTTATCATGACCCTAGAGTATCTGGACTCAACTTATTTTATTCTCCTAAAAGTGAAAAAAAAATTAATTGCAACTAATTTCTTTTATGAGAAGCATATCAAAAATTCTAGGAGACAAAACTTCTTTTTTAAAGAGAAATACATGATATCAAAAAAGAGGGAAAACGATTGATGTGAAATGAGTCTCGCAGGAAAAGTATAACAAGACCTGCTTGCTGGGCCTTACGTGGGGTTACAATAGTTCAGCTACCTGCAGAGCACTCAAAGCTATGCTGATAAGGTACTAAGAGCTGATATTTCCAGTCTACTCATATCCCATTCCTTTTAAAAGAATTATTTTCAAAAGAAAGAAGGAGCTCCTACCCTTCATGACAGCATGGATGGAACTGGAGAGCATTATGCTAAGTGAAATAAGCCAGGTGGTGAAAGACAAATACCATATGATCTCACCTTTAACAGGAACCTAATCAACAAAACAAACAAACAAGCATAATATAACCAAAGACACTGAAATTGAAAACAGGCTGACAGTGACCAGAGGGGAGAGGGGAGGGAATTTCAGGGGAAAAGGGGAAGGGTTTAGAGCAACAAGTATAAAAGACACAGGGACAAAAACTATGGGGGGTGGAAATGGGAGGGAGGCAGGGAGGGCTGGAGTGGTGGGCTGGGAAGGGAGTAAAAGAAAACTGTAAAAGAACAGCAATTAAAATTTAAAAAAGAAATAAGAACTAAAAAAAAAGAATTCTTTTCAGACTCATTATGCTGAAATAAAAGAGGAACAACATCTGAGATTTGAATATCAAAAATCATGCCCCATAATTTGATTCCTCAATTCAAGGCTGGATTATTCGGTGCCCTTCAGTGCCACCCCTAAATTATTTAAGGAAAACTAAGTAATCTAAATTCTTCTTCTGCCTGAATTATTTAGGGCATAAATGTTTCCTGTTGGACTCTCTTGTGGTCACAATTTGTGTCTTGGCCTCAGTGAGCAAAATCAGCTTTAATGCAGTAATACCAAAGGAATGGTTAGAAGGTTAGAAATAATACGGGAAGTGATTGTAATTGTTATTTTCTTATGAAAATAATGAAGTAGTCATTGGCAATAATATACATTTCTTATTTTTTCAGCAAAGCTTTGTGCCAAGAAGAAATCACCTCTGTCTTTCTTTCTCTCTCTCCTTATGTGAAAGTCAATTGCAATAAATGTTCCTGTGCCAAATTTTTAACTCACTTCTAAATCTGCCATTGCTAATTCAGGTTTCTGGTTACCTATTACAGTAGTTTACATTAACCATAATATACTTACCGGTGTGGCCAATTACTTTGTTGAAGAGGACTTGGCAATCTGTTGTTTGATGTGCAATCCAATGCATCCTGTCTGTAGCATAACTTTGATTGTATTGTTAATATCGTGCTTTATTTGTCCCACAGGCGTAGGAACAGACTACCACAAAGCCCTACTAGAACATCATTTTTGTCATTACATCTAATTGTATTTCATCTATTTTTGCATTTAGTGAGTCTAAAACCACAAGTTTCACATTTTGTTTATCTTCTGATCTCCTTCCCAGTTAAGGAGGTGGGAGACAGGAGGAGTAAGCTCAGTTAAAAGTTCCAAAATCACAGAATGTTAGGAAAAATAAAAATGTGGAAGTGACTAAATGAATCAGAAAGGGAATAAGCAAGAAAGGTACTGGTTTATTCATTAGATACTCTCTTAAATCAAATTGAGATATTCTCTAAATTGAAAAGTACTTTAAATATAATGAACATTCTCCTTGGGCAGGTATCTTTGTTGGTTAAAGCACTGCATCTTGATACAGCCAAGGTTGTGGGTTCAATCCCCAGTAAGGGCACATACAGGAAGCAAACAATGAATGCATAAATGGGTAGAACAACAAGTTGGTATGTGTGTGTGTCTCAGTCTCTCTCTGAAATCATTTAAATTTTTTAAATAAAAATAAATGTAATGAACATTCTTTATTAGTATTTTGTTGTTGCAAGCGACAGATGCTAAATCAGGAAACCTTAAGAAAAAGAAAAAATAGCTGAGATAGGCTGAGGAGATAGGACTTACAACACGGACACTGGGGCACTTTATGGAACCCCAAGGCCGCAAGTCCAGGTCACCTAAAGCGGCTACGGCAAGGAATTGAAAAGTGGTAGCACTCACACTACACCCCGGAGCCTGCTTCTCTCTGGACTTTCTCTTTATCTCCCTGTCACCTTAGATGGCTTCCTCGTGGACAGGACACACAGAGCTCGGCTAACCCAGAGTTCACAAGGTTAGACCCGGTATGCTCAAAAGAAGCTCAGACTCCCCTACAATTTCCTGCAGGGAGAATCTTATCAGCCCCACTTGAGCCAAATGCCTTCTTGTGGCCAAATCAACTGTGAACAAGGATTTCATTGTGTGGCTTTGGGGACTAGCATTGTCATAAGTTTCCATAGCAAAGGGTGAATTTATTGGTTTGGGAGCTGGGCAGATAGTCAATATATTGCCCACCACAAAAAGCTGTAGCTAAACCATTTTAGGGCAAATTGTCATTTTAGGTCATGCCCTTTAATAATTGGCATTCTTAAAGTAGTTTTCCAAACACTAAGAAGTTAAGCTTCCAGAACTCTGTATCTTGTGCACTTAAGTATAAGACACTTTATAAATTGTGTTTAATTTTCTCCTCCCAGTGTTTGCCAGTATTTTTTAGGTTTTTATATCTGAAACAAAAGAAACAAAGCAGTGTTTTCTGTACTTGCCTTTGAAAATTGCCAGAGTCAGTTTACTATGACCTCTGCCTTCCTCTGAGGTCTAATCCAGCACTACCTGTAGGTATTGACCGGAAGGTCGAAGACTACATTCTTTTCCCATGATTTTCTTTTTTGTATGGTTCAGGTTAGAGCTTGTCAATGAAAGGCTTTACATGAGATTTGCAAGGAACCATTGTTTTCCAAAGGACATTGTAGTCTGCTGTGTGGACAAATATGGAACTGAGTCTTCCAAGGGAGGTCAGGGACCACCAGCCCCACCTATGAAAATGGAAGGTGCTCATGGGAGCTTCATAGAAATGCTTAAGAATTGCAGCAGCTTCCAGGTGAGGACTTGAGAACCATCATTTGATGTTTTATGCTGAAATCTCCAATGTTGGCCATGTTGATCCCCACTTTTCCAACAATTGGTGCCTCCTTGATCCATATATTAAATCTTTCATACCGAGAATACACGAGTGGCTTTTCTGTGGTCTAGATTACACCATGTCCAATTAAAAAGACTGTTGAAACCTGCTGTCAGCTTTAACTGCTTACGTATGCAGTCATATGTACAGTCCTCCAGAGTCAATGCTCTTACTCACTCTAAAATCAAGTTCAAGGCACTCAATTGCATCATCTTCATCTCAGATAACGCTTCTGCTTGTATGATCTATAGTCTGATCACTTTTATCCAGGGTGACCAAACCTTTCAAAGTTTTCAAACTCAGATGTGCCACAAAATTTGTTTGTATTTTTTAAAGAAAAGTGTAATATTATTACTTTTTTATATATCATGTCCCTTAAAATATCCAGAAGCCTGTAAAAATGAAACCTGGTGATGATTATAAGTTAGTCATAAAGACTGACACTCCTGTCATCGCAAAACAGCAGCCTTCCAAACCTCAGCCTCTCTCCTTCAGGTATGACTTTCTCTTTCTGCTTTGGCTGCATCCTCTCAAAGTGTATAGAGGCAAACTATCTTTATTTTTGGAACTCCTTTGGAACCCTCATCTCCCTCCACTGATAGAATCCTTAGTATATAACACATGGCTCATCTTCCCATACTTTGCTAGTATTTGCTTTCATTAAAACTGTTCTTGGCTCCTGGATTTGCCTCAAATATCGAATTTGAATTAAGTTCACATCAGAGCACTGGGAGAAATAGGCACAGTATAAATAAATCAAACAAAATGAATAAGGCATTAGGCAGGCTCTGCAATGAGGCAGAAGTGTCTGTGTGTCTGCAGGAAACCCTACAGGAGATGAATAGTTTTGGAAAACATGTGCACAGTGCAGAAAAGGCTTCAGATGAGCCAGCCAGAGGCGGCGCACCTCTCGCTCACACTGCAGTGGGCAGAGCAGCTCAAATCTGCATGTCTTTGAAAATCAACTATGGAAACCCTCTTTTTTCACTTTGAAACCAAAGGCACTGGATTCTACCTACCATCTATCCTGCAATTAAAATAAACATGTCTACTGACAGTTCAGTATTCTCTTGGTTACAATTTATGAAAGTGACGAGATAAAGTTTATAGTTAATTGGAAAATGCTGGTCAGGATATATTCACAATTATCAAAGTCTTTATGAAAATCTTTTCATCAGAATCTGACACTTGGCAATTGGCTGTGTCATGTTGTTGCAATCCTACCGTAATTTCAAATGAAAGTCTGTTTTTCAAATGGCAGTGATTTCCTTAACTTGTTTTCTTCGTTACAGAACAATTTGGAGCAACAAGTATAAAGGTCACATGGACAAAAACTAGCGGAGGTAGAAATGGGAGGGGGGTGGGGAGGGCTGGGGCGGTGGGCTGGGATGGGAGCAAAAGACAGAAAACTGTACAAGAACAACAATTAAAATAATTTTTTTAAAAAATGGAAAAAAAAATAAAACAGACTTCCAGGACCAGGTACGTCCAGCAGTAAAAAGCAGTAACACGTTTTACCAGCATCCACAACCTTCTTTCAGACCACGAAAAAAATATCACTGCATTTCACCCAGACCGGCCACGTTGGCAAGAATTGGAAAAATGTCTGTAAAACTGAAAAACAAAAAGTGACAATTTTATTTCAATTACATTTAATCTTCCATTTGTTGATGAACTTCACCATTCACTACTTTGGAAAAAAAAGTTATTAACCTAATTACATGTTTTGATTTTTAATTATTTTTCCTTTTAACTTTGGCAGATAATATATTGGTGTCTATAGTATATTTCCTAAATATCATTAAGCAGCAAATTTTTAGTAAATACTCTAGTTCATCTCTTGGCTTTCAACACTACAGTTTGAGGAGAGAGAAAGCATGAAACAAATAAAAGGAGGCTGTCACCTGCTCAGGAAAATTAAATTAAACTGAGAGTCCTTTAGGGCCGAGTGTGAGAGTCATCCCCCTCCAGCTTCCACAAGCTCTAAACATAAAATGCAAAAAGAATTTTAAAAGAAAGCCTATGTCTACATTAGATTTCAGAGGAAGACATTTTACTAAAAGCTTGCCATCAATTTTCTTGCCAAATCATCTAATTATGTGAGTTTTTTCAGCTCTCCGAATGTCAAATCTTCTGTCTTTGAGCTCATAATCTATACTGTTTCACCACTCACATGCACAACCCTAGAAATATGTGAAGCCTTTGTGTTAACACTTCCTATGTGAAGGAGAATTGATAGAATTATTTGAAACCAGATCTACAAATACAGTCAAGGAAATTACATGGGGGGAACCATATTTACACATGTGGTAAATTTGCATTCATTGTGTTCACTGGATCATTATTTTAGCTGATGAAAATCCTGAATAGTTCAGTTTAAAACCACTTTTAAAGTAGTCAGATGAGGTGTCAACACCAGTACAGTCTACCAAATATTAGCTAAACCTTATGTCGATTTTCTTTAATAGGCACAACTAGATATTAGAAGAAGCACAGCGTAAAGGAGATCCAGTTCTTCATTTTTGAGTTGCCTGTTTATCTTTCACAGTATTTCCCTACATCTCAGATTAAATGGTTATTGGTATAAAACAAGCAGCAAAGTGTATTTTGAACCACTGAGAAAAATGTTAGCACTCTAATGCAACAATAAACACCAAACATATGTCAGATATTCTGTGATTCAACCTTATATTCACTACATGTTTTCAGCATGCCGATTCTTAGCCAGCCAGAGGGTAAGGCTCTACTGAGCCTTTTCTTTCCAGCACCTGGAAAGAAAAATGGAGGAGCTGCTGGGATGTTGGTGATTATGTTTTAGTATAAAGCCAGTAACAGCATCAGAAACTGCAAAATACATAGGTCACAAGCAGAGGTCCTGTGCCACTTAAAACCTATGCAAATGTTTGGGAGTTAGCTTGTCTCTTTCATTTTGTAAACTAAACATCTCTAATTCTGTCCTAACATTTTTCAATAATCTTCTGAGTATTGGAATGAGTTTCATTCATTTGCCCCTTTTTAGCATCTTTGTGATATTTAGAATGCACATTGCATTTTTTCTATGCAACACATCAGAGATAATTTGGCAAACCAGAGGATGAAATAATTATCTCTAAGGAACAAAAAATGTTGAGCTAGATGTACATTGGTTTTCCACGTGTGGAAAATTTTAAGTAATGTCAAAAACTTTCACTTATAATTTGAATTGTAGCTGCTCTACCTTTATTTAGAGAAGTGATCATTTTTGCCAACCGTGAAGCAAAATTTAGGAATAAATCATCATTTTCACATATATACTTTTTCACAGCTGTTCACAAGTCTTAAAATATTTATATTGTTCCAAGCAAGATAATATAAGCCAAACATTATTGGCAAGGACTTGGTTTCCTCTAGTATGGAGTAAAAAGAACACAAAATCTAGCCAAGAGCTCGAGGAAAATTAGAAGAATACCGCTTGATTCCAGCTCTCCCTTCCATCTGGTGACTCCATGGGCGTGGTTTGGGTGCGCAAAAGATTCCTCTAATACTTTCCACTCCCTCAGGAGAGGTCAGGAGGCTTTAATATCCCTCCCCTCCTTCCTGCGCCCATTGTGTGGCAATGATACCATTTTCCACTGACAAACAGGATCAATCAGTTAGCAAACAGTAATCTCTTTTAGGTCTGCTATCAATCAGAAGCTAAAAATGGCCTTATCGAAATCTCAATGTTCAGTTCAATAGACCATTGTTTTGGCTCCAATGGCAGCATCCTCCTTTGACTACCAAGGTGTCCATAGCCCAGTGTCATGGGGATGGGAAGGACACAAAAATGTTTGAGCTGACACATTCTAATCATGCAAAAAATAAATAAGCGTTTACTATGTTGGTTAAGAGGGTATACTTCACCCTAAACTTTCAAGTTATTATTTTAAGTTATTATTTGTCAACTTCCTCATTTCTTTAAACATACAGTTACTTTCTTTTCTAAACCAATGTTTCATGGAATAAACATCTTAGCTGATAAGGCATTTATTTATTGGATGGATACAAAAGTCCTGTGCTTTCAATGCTTTTCACAATCTGTTTCCACACTATCTGTCATCCTATATGGCTGGTACTGAAATAACTACTTCATGTGTATTAGTTTAATCCTCCCCGCAGCCCTATAAGTTAAGCATTAGTATTACTTCTACTTTACAAATAATAAAACAAGCCACAGAAAAATGTAAGAAATGTACCTAAAGTCACACAGTTGGTAAATGACAGACTGGGATTCCAGACTATAGAGTCAGAATCCTCAACCTGTGCTCCAAACCACAGTGACATACAGCCCATCCTCATCAGCTCCTGGATCACTAGAATGTGTAATGAGCACTTGCCATCTGCCAGACACTGTGCTAAGCACTTTTGCTTTCCCCCTGCCTGATTCCGTAGCCATGCCAAGACTTTCCACCCATATTTTTGCCTGTAGAAGTCTTAGCTATTATTACAGCCACTGCTTCAAGCTAGGTATCCCCAGCAGTCTCCTGTGTCCATACAGTGTTCTGCTCTTGTGAGCAAGCTGGCATTTAGCATCTTTACCACCTGCTAACCAATCATCCGCAAGACAGAGCTTACGTTCCATTTATCTAGAACATGTCTTCCCTCCCAAGTCATGGTAAGACAAAGCCTCCTTACGTTCATCTTTGTATCCTTCACAGTGCTCGGAACATTTTTGACACAGTTAGTCCTAATTCCAGAAACTCAAGGAGTTTCCTTACTTATGATAATATTACTTAAATATTTTATTCAGAGACTGAAGCGCACCTACATCATAAATAGCCTCAAAAAATCTTCCCCAGTCCCTATTTCTACAAACATGTAAAAAAGAAGAAAATGAGAAGACACGTGCTAGGAAAAGGTAACAGCTACTGGCAGCTGTTCACCCATTTATAACAGCAAAGGATTCCTGGCAACTACTGAAAAAGTACAAAAAGTACAGACACGCTTACCTTAGGGAACAATGTTCTGAAAAGCAGATATAGTTCTTTCTTAAGAATAAAGCATGCTATAATATTTCCTAGCCAGAAAAACAAAAATATGACAGAAAATATATTGACAATTTTGTCTCAGGGTAAAATCTACAGCACACAGAAAACCTCTCAAAACAGACCTCCAAAGGTCAAACGAATATCTAAACCTCAGAGCGATGAACTGGCATCTGGTGTTCCGGGGAGCAGCAGCTTCGATTTGGTACCACTGGTTCTCTGGGGGGACTTTTCAGCTTCACGATGTCTTTATCCATCAAGTCCAAGCAAAACAATTCAAGACACAAAACAACCAGTAATTTCAAAGAAAAACATGGAAAAGATCACTATTTTTCATCTGTCATGATCTTTTTACTTTTATTGTAGTAAATAAGAATACACCTAACACCCTTTTCCAGATTATGCAAATAGTTTGCTTTTTAACAGATCTGGGTACCTCAACTTTGGGATACTCAGGAACCATTTTAATTGATATTCCTCTAACAAGAAGACAGAGAGAAAAGGTTTTAATCACGAACATGTAAAGGGACAAAAAGTAACAATTTCAAAACACAGATTGCTGACTGACGCAGGTGCACAGCAGAGAATCTATATGGATTTTTTAGATACTGATTAATATTAAGAGTAGGCTTCAGTGTTGTTAAACATAAGCAATGCTTTTAAAGCATCTTATGTTCTTCTACAAAAGCTGTATTACTATTCAAAGTCACCTTGCCACCAAATCATGTATTTTGAGTTTTCCAATGTGTTCTCTGCTCGGTTTAATACAAGAGTTCAAAAAGTTCAGAATGGAGCCAGAACAAAAAAAAAATTTCATCAGAATGGATGCACTTTATTTTCCTAGAGGAATCATTTGAAGCATGGGTATTTCTCCACAGTGGAAAAAAAATATCTTCTCTCATCAAAAAATTCCCAGGAGGCCAGTGGTTCTCTGAAGGAGAGTGCTTCTTGATAGAAACCTGCTGTGATTGCTTCAGGAGAAAGAAATCTGTAGCCTGCGCAGTGTGACTCTCTCTTTCTTTTTAAAAGTGCATTTTATTTTATTTTAAATATGAATTGTATATATTTAAGACACACTAGGTGATGCTTTTGTATACACATACACAGTGAAATGATTACTACAGTCGAGTTAACATGTCTCTATCACATAGTTACATTTTTTGCTTATGTGGTAAGAGCACCTGAAATCTTGTCTCTTAGCAGGTTTCCAGCCTTCAATATAGTATTATTAACTACGGGCATCATGCTGTACCTTTGACCTCTAAGACTTGGTTCATTGTCCCTGACTACAACTTTTCACCCTTTAGTAAATATCTCCCTATTTTTCCTACCTCCCCACCCCTTGGAACCACCATTCTACTCTCTGCTTCAATGTATTCAATGTATACAATGTATTCAATGTATTTTTACATTCCACATACCAGTGAGATCCTGCAGAAGACATTATGCTGAGTGAAATAAACCAAACAATGAAAGAGATTGCCTCTTTCTATTGAGGCAGGTGTGGGAACTTCACCCTTGTCGTCAGTCACTCACTACAGGTCAAACATAGCCTCTGTTGGAAATGCTGGTAGCTAAGTAAAACCCTCTGCTGATGATCCTGAAGGATGGTGAAGAAGGTGATAATCAATAATCTTGAGCATACGATCAATGATGCCCCTGGTTACTGAAATGGTCACCTCAGTTAATGCTTGCTTAGCCAAATTCCACTTCACACACTTTCAGGGTTGGCAGAAGCTCCCCATTCCCTCCGTACTATGTTCCTTCCGATGCCCTCTGCCTGCTGAATGCTTGGAACCAGGAGAAAGAGTCTTATCTGCCCACATAATTCCGCTACCAGCTGACAAATATATCCCCCCAAAGTCAGTCTTGTTTCTTCACGAATTGTTTAGCCTAATAATTGTGTTTATAATTATATATAATGTATACTTAAATAGCATATTAATTTTAATTAAGTGAAATAATTTGTTATAACTAAATATTACATAGGCTTGTTAAATATGAGGCAAAGAGGAAGATTTTTTTTTTCTACAGAAAATACATTTTAATGCTTTAGAAATAACTTCACAAAGTCAAATACTAAGAAAAAATTATTATCAAGTTATTCTGGGTGAAGAAACTATAAAAGGTCAGGAGAAACAATCCCCCAAATTAAAAGGAATATCACATTCAGATTGCTTGCCAAAAGAGTCTTTTAAATTTCACACCACTTCAAAGAATTCCAGAATGGCTCTTCTGAGGTTTGTACCTGACAGACCAGACAAAACTCTAATCAGTTTACTACTAATTTACATTTTTTCAAAAGACCTTGATATGACAAAAAGATTTAAAATAAATATACATTTATATTTATTAGGTATTTGTCTTTTTTTATTTCCCCCTCTAATCTTTTTTTAGGAATGTGTCCATGGACCACCCCAGCCCTCATTGTACGACTGGATCCTTTGCCAGCGACCAGCACTGCCTGGCTGTTGGGATCAGTGAGGAATTGCAGAGAGGAACTCACGGAGTGTGAGAGCCCAGGAGCGCAGGACAGGCCTTCCTGTCCTGCATCCCAACTCTGTGGCTTACAGAGGTGTTCACCTTTGAGCACGTCTGTTGTGCACTTGACTGATTTCCCACTTTGTACCAGAAATAAAGGTAGTTCAGGTGGACACTTAAGATACAACAAACTTACATAAATTTCAAGATGAGGAAAATTAATTAACAATTTGCATTATAGTTTCTTCACAGCATTTTAAAAAATAAATGAAATACCTTCTAAAAAAACAAGCCTGCAGAAAGTGTCCAATAAATATTACATTCATTTCCTTATGTAGTCGATAAAAAGATATATATTGTTGATGCATAATTTTCATTGTAATTATGAAATTACTCTCTGCCTCTGTACAGTGCTTTGTATTTTTAAATGACTTTCCTATAGATTCTAATTAATCCTGCACAACAACAATATGGGATAAATATAGCAAGTGTAATTATCTCTCATTTATATTTTATAGAACTTAAACAGAGGTGAAGTGTCTAAGCCCAGTTCTCTCAGGAAGTTAACATAAATTTATGCTTAAATAAACCTATTAAGTGCTTATTTTCTGAACCTATTACTCTCATTAACTTCTGCAATTTTATGAGATATTGCAGAAGAGTAAATTTCATTACTTTTCCATGGTGTTCTTCTTTAGAGGCTCACCAACAGTCAACAGAAAACAACACTTTAATTCCATACCAATGCATTAAAACAAAAAGAATAAAAGATAGAAACAAAAAAAAAAATTCCTTGTGAACACAATAGCAGTTCAGAGAGCTTCTGTGCTCTGAACCTGTGGTCCAAGATGTGGCCTGAAAGTCAGAATCCTTTGTGCAGTTCTAATTCTCCAACCTGATTTCACCCCAGACAAGAACACTGAGACGACGGCTAGATGTGCAGAAACATAGCCAGGGTTTGAGTAGGCAGGAAATTTCTGGATAGACCCAACTGGCTAACAGAATCTCAGAACCATGTTGGAACTCCGAGGAGAAACTCTTCATTAATGCAAGAAACCCTCTCCCCTTTCTGGACAGAGGAGACATCCTCTCAACAGCTGCATAGTGTGCCACTGTCTGAGTCCTCTTCATCTTTAATTTCCTCCTCCTGCCTCCTCCAGCCTTTGAAGCAACTATTCTGTGATTAATTTGGGCCTGTTCTATAGCTTCATACAGGATGGGGCAAAAGTAGGTTTACAGTTGTGTGTACATAAAACAGAATGTACTCTCATATTATTACTTATTAATCATTGTAGTATTTTCCACATGCACAACTGTAAACCTACTTTGCCACACCCTGTATAAGTGGAATCATACAGTACAAATCCTTTTTGTCCGGTTCAGTTTATTCACACAATGTTTCTAGGATTCATTCATGTGACTGAAATAATTAATAGCTTCTTGCCGGTGTTTTTTCTTATGACTAAGTGGTGGGCCCTTATGGTACTACATCACAGTTTGCTTGCCAGTTCTCCTGTCAGTAGGCATTTGAGATCTTTCCACTTTTGGGCTACTAATGATATAGCTTTCATGAAATGATTCTATCAGATGTACATATGTTTTTAATTCTCTTGAAGAAACAATGAGGAATAAAATTGTTGAGTATGCAATTAGTGTATGCTTACCTTCCTTGAATCCATCAAATGGTTCCTGAGGGGTTGTACCACCTAACACTCTCAGTAGCGGTGTACATGGTAGAGAAATCTACCATGTGTGTGGATTGGATGACATTTTAAAGATCTCTATACAATTACAGACTTCTGGCCAAGATGGCAGTGTAGATGGACACACTGCACCTCCTCTCACAACCAAGATTAAGGACAACAAAAACATAGAACCAAAAAAAAAAAAAAAACCCAACCAGAATGGATAGAGGATTGAATTGTACGGAAGTCCAACAACGATTTATCCAGACCAGTAAGAGGCGCAGAGTCGGTGGCTGGCGGAGAGGGGTTGCAGTGGGAAGAAGCAGTAGCTGGTGGTCCCGGACACACAGGTGGCAGTTACTGAATGCAGGGAGACAGCAAGCAGACCAAGCCAGGCGCATAAGGCAGCTGACTGGTCACACATTTGCCTGCAAATAAACCAGGCAAAAATGGGCAATGAGACAGACTGCGCAGGACAGGGCCCCTGTGCTGGGAAATAGAGCCTAAAGGGCACCAATTGAGAACACTTGTGGGGGTTGGGGTGCTGGGAGGGAGTACCGGCCTCATGGGAGAGTTTGTTGGAGAGACCCACGGGTCCTGGGACATGCACAAGCCCGCCCACATGGAGATCAGTGCCAGAGGGGCCCAGTTTGCTTGGGGAAAGCAGCAGAGGGGACTGGAATCTGAGAGAGAGCAGAGCAGGCACCATTGTTCCCTCTCGGACCCCGCCCCCACATACAGCATCACTACCCAGTGACTGGCTGCCCTGCCCTGGGGAACACCTAAGGCTCTGCCCCTCATACATAACAGCTGCAACCACACATGCACACACGCGCGCGCGCGCACACACACACACACACACACACACAAAACAAGGATGGCTCAAACGGGAGAACAGATCCGGGCCCCAGAGCTAATTCATCTAAGTGACTAAGAGGTAGCCAACCTATCAGATGCACAGTTCAAAGCACTGGTGATTAGGAAGCTCACAGAATTGGTTGATTTTGGTGACAAATTAGATGAACAAAAGGAGGCTACAATAAGTGAAATGAAGAAAAATGCACAGGGAACCAATAGTGATGGGAGGAAAACTGGGACTCAAATCAATGGAGTGAACAAGAAGGAAGAAAGAAACAACCAAACAGAAAAGAAGGAAGAAACAAGAATTAAAAAAAAAAAAAAAATGAGGAGAGGCTTAGGAACCTCCAGGACATCTTTAAACATCCCAACATCTGAATTATAGGGGTACCAGAAGGGAAAGAAGAGCAACAAGTGGAAAACTTATTTGAACAAATAATAAAGGAGGACTTCCCCAACCTGGCAAAGGAAATAGACTTTCAGGAAGTCCAGGAAGCACAGAGAGTCCCAAAGAAGATGGACCCAAGGAGGAACACACGAAGGCACATCATAATTCCATTAGCCAAGATTAAAATGAAGGATAGAATTCTAGAAGCAGCAAGGGATAAGGACACAGTCACCTACAAAAGAGTTCCCATCAGACTGTCAGCTGATTTCTCAAAAGAGACCTTACAGGCAAGAAGGGGCTGGAAAGAAGTATTCCAAGTCATGAAAGGCAAGGACCTACATCCAAGATTGCTCTATCCAGTGAAGCTGTCATTTAGAATGGAAGGGAAGATAAAGCGCTTCTCAGGTAAGGTCAAGTTAAAGGAGTTCATTGTCACCAACCCCTTATTATATGAAATGTTGAAGGGACTTATCTAAGAAAAGGAAGATTAAAAAATGACAGTAAAAAGACAGCAAGCTCACAGATATTAACAACCACACCTAAAACAAAAGCAAACTATGCAAACAGCTAGAATAGGAGCAAAAACACAGAAATGGAGATCACAAGGAGGGTTAGCAACAGGGGAGTGGGAGGAAGAGAGAGGGGGAAAAGGTACAGAGAATAAGTAGCATAGACGGTGGGTAGAAAACAGACAGGGGGAGGGCAAGAATAGTGTGGGAAGAGTAGAAGCTAAAGAACTTATGACACATGGACATGAACTAAGGGGGGGAGTATGGGTGGGAGGGGGTGGACAGGGTGGAGAATGATGGGGGAGAAATGGGACAACTATAATAGCATAATCAATAAAATATAATTTTAAAAAATAAAAAATAAATAAAGATCTCTATAGTTCAACTGCACTTTTTTATGAGTCTTATTCAGTGCAAACTGGAAAGGCTCTCAGAGGATAAGCTGGATAAATGTGGGATTAATTTTGTTTCCCTTTGTCTAGTGATTGAATGAATCCCTTCCTGTTTCTTTCTATTTCAGTTAATTTCCAATACATAGAACAGTTTTGTTTTTTCTTTACTGTATTGTTCATGATAGATGTGTTTTCAGCGGTACTTAGTCTGCCACAATCTGTTCAACTATTACCAGACTGACACTCCCCATATACAATTTCTTACAGTTCTTCAAACATACAGCTCCTCTCTGACCTCTGCATATGCTATCCTTTACCTGAGGTAGGCCCTCTACTCTTGGACTAACGAGTTTCCCTTCATGTCTCTTTAAATATCAGTCGCTCAACAGCCTTTCCTTACCATTACTTATCTAGGTTGCTCCTTTTTCTACACATCCCCAGAACACACTATTTCATTTAGTGTCCATAGGTTTCAGCCTGCTTATAGTTATTTATTACTTTCTTCCTTCTTAGAGGGTAACCACCATGAAAGCAAAAATTATGCTATAGACTGTGCCTAGCTGATTAGAAAAAATTTGGTGAATATTTGTAGCTTTTAATAAAACCAAGGATTAAATATTTCAATGATCTTGTTACAAATATTGTGAAGGTGATTTATTACAATCTCAGATAAAGGAAACATCAGAGTACAGATATATGTGTACCATTAGGCATCAGCCAATAATTACAGCAAAACTTCCTCAGCCACATGGCTGTCATTGCCTACACTGTCTTCAAACCCTGCAGCTCTCTGTGTCCAGCTCTGGAGGACTGTAAGAGTGGCCTTTTGGAGGACTTGCTGTGACAACAGCACAAAGCAGCTGCTTGAAGAACAGTAAGTACAGGTAAGTCTTCTGGCAGCATTTTTTAATCATCACCAAGAAATCCATCTGGTAACATTAATTATTTATCATTAATATCATCAGCTCTAAGACAAAAAAAAATTTACTGTCTAAGAATAAATATGATCATCTTCTTCCCCACTATCCAGAGCACTCTCCTCCCTTGCAGCTGGGACACACACAGAAATGTGTTGTACACCTGGGGGGTCGAACTAACTCATCAGTAGGGGGCATTACAATAGGCACCATTAGATGGACTTTGTCTTTTCTGTAGAAAAGCAAACCCATTTAAGGAGTCACAGTTTGGATGTCTTGGAATGGTACTGGGTAATTCCAGTTAGCAACCATGATCTAGCACAGGGCTTGGCACATAGAGTTGTTAAGGGAACGTTTATTTAATAACTCAAAGAAAATGGCCACAGGAAAAACTCAAAACAAAGGAGATTATAATAAATGAAGTTTATTGATTAATCCATAAACATAACCATTTTTAAAAAAGTATAAAGCAACTCATTGCCTCCGTTAGTAAAATGAGGCTTTCCCGGGTGGAAGCTCTGCCTAACCAGCACAGCTCTTACAGCGCTGAAGCCCGTTCTCGTTGCATGCCGTGCACTTCAGGGCTTTGAAAGAGTCTGTGAAGCAGTTTCGAAACACTGACATCTTGCTCCCATGGCACACGGAGCACGGATGGAAGCCAAAGCCTCCGCAGGAGGGACACTCATGTGGATGCTGCACTCTCTGCATAGGGTGGCGGGGGGACAAGAGAGAACAGAAAATGTGTTAGCGTGAACAACTCATCCAGCCTTTGTGTCGTTCTGTACTATTGATGGTTATAAAAAGAATATTGGCAAAATATAGCTGTAGATTGGAATCACTTATCTATGAATATGTTACTTAGACCCAGGAAAAGCTAGCTGAAGTTTCCTTCATTGCCCCATTGATGACCACGAATAGTACAAGCTGAATTTATAAAGCTTGGTGCACTTTAGTTTGAAGGGCACACACTTAAAGAGAAACTCATCATATAAAAACACACATTTACAGCCTCAGCTGGTGTGGCTCAGTGGATTGAGCAATGGTCTGCGAACCAGGGAGTTGCAGGTTAAACTCCAGTTGGAGCACATGCCTAGATTGCAGGTTGGGTTTCCTGTCGGGGCCCTGCTAGAGACAACCACGCACTGATATTCCTTTCCCTCTCTTTCTCCTTCCCTTTCCCTCTCTCTAAAAATAAATTAGTAAAATCTTTTAAAAAATGATTAATTTAAAAAATACATTTTTACAAACCAAACAATTCAGGAGATAGTAATTTGCATTAAAGGGAAATGCCATAATTTTCTCTCTAGTATCTCTTAATGGTTTTATGTCTTTGTTTATAGAATAGTATCAGTAACAGTAAGTTTAGACTATCAGAATAAGAGCCAATACCAATTGGAGGTACAATGTTGTACTGCACATTTGAATACACTTTGTTTTTAAAAAGCACTTTCAAATGCAGTAATATATACAGAAACTTCCCTCACCCCTCCCTTCACATACACAGACACCCTGGTACAGCAGATTACTGAAGCCACTTTTAGTTCATTTTATATTTGAAGAAAGAGGCATAAAAATATTAAGACATTTACCTAAGTCTGTAAAACTTCACACAGTGGCTATCACCCTTTCTACATCAAGTAAAGGTAAAGAATCTTGATAGTAAAATGAAAATAAATAGGCAGTGCGTTGAGGATAATATTTTGAAAATTATCCGTACACATTTCTATTTGCTCTTTTTGAGCTGTGACCTTTGCTGAGTGGCACCATCAGCTGAGAACAGAACAGGAGCCAGTATAAAATGAAAACAAACAAAAACTGAGTTAATACCAAGCTTCTGACTTGCAAGATAGGAATTTGCAGCAATGTTTGAAAACGTATCTTGGAAACAAGAATAATGGCTGAAATAAAGGTGGGAAGTGTGGGTCTACACACACGCGCTCACGCACACACACACACACAGACAAACCTACCGGGCACACTTACACAGGCTACAGCTTTTCTCTGGAGAGTCACAACTGCACATATGAAAGTTTCAGAAATATATGACTGAAAGGAACCCGATTAACTTTGTTTAGCCCACTACTTCCCAAGCACAAACAACTATATGAACCCTTTCCCCCAAAACAGAGGTAATTGTCTCATAATTGCTACTTTGTGGAATGTACTTTGGGAAACGAACATTAAGAACATGGTTGCCTTAAAATGTGTGTATTCCCAGACCACTTTTCAGATACCCATTTTCTGTAGGTAGCAAGATTCATATGCAATTAGTTTGATTTAGCCGCTGTATCAAGACAGCACAAATCTATGTTAAGAGCTCATTTTTAGTGGTACAGAGTTACCATATTTTTCAGACTATAAGACACACTCCCCCCAAAATTTGGGAGGAAATGGGGGTGCCTCTTATAGTCTGAATGTAGCTTCTCTGGCTCGCTGTAAGGGGGGCAGTGGTGGAGCAAGGTCACAGGTTATTAAATATTTTACCACATTTTTTGCTTCAAATTTTTTTTTCCTATTTTCTCCTCTAAAATCGAGGTGCATCTTATAGTCCTAAAAATATGGTACTTTGATGTAATGACTGCCAATTGGAATGACATAAGAAAGAAACTTCATCAAGTTTGTAGAGATTCAAAGCTCTTCCAAGAAGTTTGAGTGTGTCTAGCACTTCAGTTACTTTGTAGGTGGGTTTTTGCCATTTATTTGTCCAAGAACTGACAAAAATTGATCAAAAAATGGACTAAGATATTGCATGATATTAAAACATCTAAGGTAAATAGATCCTTGACATTCACTAGACCTATGCCAGAACATTACAAGGTCTGTCCTGGAAAAGTCCAGCCATTGTTCATATAAAGAAAATGGTTTGCACAACATTGATGTAACCTGGCAGCCAAGGAGAGTGGACTGGAATGCACATGTGTGAACAATGACAACTTCACTGTGCTAATCTGTGGGATCAGTAGACGCCATTGAGTGAGCGTTTGTGCTGTGTGGCCATCACATTCAAAATGACTGAGTAGAGCAATGAATCTGCATCAAATTTCATGTTAAGCTTGACATTCCTTGGCAGAAACTATTCAGATGCTTCAGAAGGCCTCAGCTATGGGCAACTGGTGATTGGCAGCTTCATCACAGCAACACACCCACTCATGCATCACAGCCCATGCAGAGTTTTTTTGGAGAAACATCAAATTACCCAGGTGACTCAGCCACCCTACAGCCCAGATTTAGTGCCCTGCAACTTCTGGCTTTTCCTAAAACTAAAATCACCTTTAAAAATGAAGAGATATTAGACCATGAATGAGATTTAGGGAAATATGATGGGGCAGCCTATGGCAACTGGGAGAACTATGTGAGGTCCGAAGGTGCCTGCTTTGAAGGGGACTGAGGCATCATTGTCCTATATACACTGCTTCTTGTATCTTGTATCTTCTTCAGTGAATGTCTCTATTTTTCATATTACATGGATGGATACTGTCTATATACTTTTCAAAGGTGATTTTGGTTTTGGGAGGAGCCAGGAGTCAGAAGGCACCAAGTCTGGGCTATAGGGGATGTTGGGTCACCTGCATTATTTGATGTTTCACTAAAAAACTGCACAAGACTTGATGCATGAGCAGGTATGTTGTTGAAATGAAGCTGCCAATCACCAGTTGCCCATAGCTGTGGCCTTCTGAAGCATCCAAGTAGTTTCCATGTAGGAATGTTCAAGCTTAACACAAAATTTGATGCAGATTCATTGCTCTACTCACTCAGTCATTTTGAATGTAATGGCCACACAGTACAAATGCTCACTCAGTGGCATCTACCACCCCCACTGACCAGTACAAGTGAAGTTATCATTGTTCATGCATGTGCATTCCAGTCCACTCTCCTTGGCTGGCCAGGTTACATCAATGTTGTACAAACCATTTTCTTTATATGAACAATGGCTGAACTTTTTCCAGACAGATCTTGTTTATTAAAAATATTTAATGATGTACAGCAAGAGCACCAATAGTGAGAAGAGATGCCAGTTGGCCTAGGTCCTTGGAAAGAATCTGCAGGACCTCAGAACCTGAGATTTCACCCATTGGTGCTGCATTATGAATTCTCTGGGTTCCAAGTGACACAGCGTTGTCAGATTTTGCAACTCTCAATAGGGGATGCCCAGTTATACTGAGTTTTAAATAGATTAATATTTCATATGGGTGTGTGCCAAATATCTCACAGGACACGCTTCAACTAAAGAAATTATTAATAATTTATCTGAGGTTTAAATGTAAGTATGAATCCTATACTTTAAATGGCAAGCCTTCTAGGAGAGTTACAGGCAGAAAAGAGGAGATGCTTAGGTGTCTGGGGCAACAGATATTTGCCAAGTTCACTATCTTAACAACCAGTACACACATGTTTTAGTATATTCAACAACTAGTACAGCTGCACCAATGCACACTAGCCAACTGTTAACTCCTGTTATAACCCAAGACATTCTTGAACAGCATACAGTTTTGCCATAAAATGTTTGTGATAAAAAGCAAAGAACAGCAAAGCTGAAGTGAATGGAATGCTAGGCAGCCTCCTAGGTCACTCACTACGTCACTCACTCCAAACACCAGGCTCACAGTGCACAATTCAAACTGGTTACTCAACAAGAAGAAAAATATGTTACAGCATGGGCCTGCAACTAACAAAAATGATTTTCAAAGGGTCAAAATGTCATATGTTAAATCCACTGCTGTTTCTTAGTAGTTTATCCACAAGTCAGATCAAATAAATTTCCTAAAATAAAATTAATATATAAATACTAAAAACTAAATTGTCATTTTAAAGAGAATCACAAATGGACCTTGGCCATCCTAAAACAATGTTATCAGAATCCATGGCATGCTATTATGAGATCTGTCTTTTACTTTAAGGTTGTTGGGAGGATTCGATGAGTTAATTCAGGAAAAAATGAATACAATATACTTTGCACATAGTAACCACTCAATAAAGTTAGTAATTGTTAGCTATTATTTCATTAATAAATCCCTATTTGAAGGGATTTTTACTAACTGCTGCCTCAAGCTAAACTGCTTGTGGTCACAAGATACAATTATTTTCTGTGACATTCTTAAAATCATTTTATTTAAATACCTTCTATACATAGTCTTTTGGTTTAAGGTCTTAAGGGAGAGTAAATGTGTTCCCTTTCATGCGTGAATTTTGATGTCTTGGAGCACAGTGTTGGAAAGATTATGAAGCCATTCCCATTCCTAAGAAAAACTCACTGTTTTGGCCATAAACTTGGAGAGGATTGCTTACATAGCCTGCAGAGTTCATCCCCAATTCTCATACCAGCCTTGTGTTACAAATGAGGAAACAAAGCCTTGGAATCAGTCTTAAGACAATGCTCATGTTACCAGGGAGTTAGAAAACTGAAAATCGAAGAACTCTCTTCAAGAGCAAACTCCATTGTCTTTTGTCTTTCACAGTAGTTTCAACCTTTATTTACTTTATTTTATTTTTCCCAAATAATCTATTACATAGGATTCCCAAATGTAAAACCATTAAGCAGACACATGCTCCGACTAAAGAAAAAGTGGGGTCGGGTGCGAGTGGGCCTTGAGGCCCCTAAGCTCCCCCAGGACTCCATTAGCCAACAGGAATCCCATTCCTGTCCTGTCATCTTGTGCAATCTGCTCCATTTGATCTTCTGGTAAAAATAAACAGCCCAGTCACTCCTAGACATCTCCTTCAAAGAGCACTTGTGTTACACTGGAACTCTGGTTCCATCTTGAGGAGTTCTTTATAAAGATAAAAAGCTGGCTTATGATAGAAGCCCCTGTATCCTAAGTCTGGCACTTCCACAGACAGTTTCGCCCTCAGGGCAAAATGTAAAAGGAGTGAAGGAATTCTGCAAAACGTAGGCAGTGTCCCAGCTTTGAAGAAGGAGGAATAACTAAAGTTAACAATAATCAATATTATTAGCAACAAAACAGACTTCCACTTTCAAAGAAGTCTACTACAGGACTTTGACCATCGAGCCACTAAGGAATCTAGCAAGCTCTCCGGTGTTCTAATGTGTAGCAAAGTGAGAATCATGCTGACTTAGTCAAGAACAACACTCAGTTGAGAACCTACAGAATATCACTCCCTTCAATAGTGGTTTGGGTAGAAGCATGCCCCTTTGAAGTACAATTCCAAAAAAATACAGCCAAGAATCATCATCCTTCCATCTCTTTCTGTTCACATATTCTTGGTGAAGGACTTAAAAAATAGATATTCAGCAAGTGGCACTTACTCATTCATCCCACAAACATTTTGTGGGTGCCCACCTGCCAGGCACAAAGGTATTGGGGATACAGCAGTGGACCAGAAACTTCCCTTCCTCTTAAATATAGCTCTTAGCTCCAATCTTAGATCTTTGCATAGGTCCACTTCATACTGCAGTCATCTGGCTGAAGCAGCAGGAACTCCCAAACCTCTAACAAAGATCCAAGGGAAAAGGATACAAAGGTGGATTTCATAAATAATATTTAAATGGACTTCTTTTGTAGCAAAAACTCAAATATAAAGCTTTTGCTGTTATCTAATATACGATTAGGATGCTAAGATCAATAATCTTCAATATCTTTTTCAAGATCAGGAAATAAACGCACTTCCTATTCTTTACCTCAGATCATCTAATCTTATTCCAGAAGAGCTTGATAGTCCCTTAAGTATTCTACCAGAGAAGAAGCAATTTATCTGAGTCTCTGCAACCCCAAACCTTATCATCCAGACTGCCTATGATGCAGACTGAATCCCTGTAACAAACTGTCAAAGAGTGCACACTCGGCATATGATCATCTCCGGATGATTCAGTTTTGTCCATGTATTTTGCTTTGAACTACATTCAATAATTTAGTTCTGCAAATGCTTGCTAAGTGCCTAATAAACACCTTTCTGTATGACCAAGCTGCTAATCGTAATCATTCCTGATAGAGTTTCTAGCATCCTCAATTTGCAGTGTTGGGAAAGAAGCTACTGAACAAAAGGCAGACACAGAGGATATTTGTGGCTTATGACACTTAAGTGGATAAGCCTGAATGTGAAAGTCTGATTCTTGGACCCAATGGGATATACTGCCATAAACCTACTTAAAACCATGTCCAGATTTCAGAGAGCAGTAGACTGAGCACACAGCCTGGTTTCCCCAGTGAGTGGGTGGGCAGCGCTGCGAGGCTGCAGTCTGAGAGCAGGCTGTGGCCACTTCCCCACTGAGAGGGGCCGTCATCCAGACCGGCGCTTCTCCTGGGAGGCTCAGGACAGGCTCTGACAGCTGCAGCACCTTGTACAGACAGCCCGGGCCGTTTCCAGCATCCTCAGTGTGTTGCTGGGCCTCTTACCTCTTGTTCTACATGAACAGCAAATAAGCAGTCACCAGCCCCCAGGGAAGAATTAGGCTTTACAAGAAAAAAAGAAGTGCAGAAAATGGACACTGTGTTGGCAATCTCACTAGAAATGACAACACAATGTTTGCTCATATATTTAAAAAAATATAGCAAGGCAAATGTTTGCTTAGATCTCTACCAAAGGAGACCTGTAATTCAGTATGTGCCACAACAAGGTGTTTGCTAATACACCCTCGGCTCGCTTGCTTTCTCTGTGTGGACACCAGCAGGATCAGCCATCCATCCTGGTTATTGCTGTTGGGGAACCCTTCCTCATCTCCCTGCTTCTAATCTTTAACCTTTTTATTAGTATAAATCAATACATAAATATAATAAATGTTTTTACCAAAAATGGTATTGTATTTATTCATTTTTTTGCTCAAGCATCCCCTACATAAAATAATGATTTTTTTTCCTTTTTTAATTAATTAACTGCTTTTCTTTCTCAAAAACACCCTGGATGAAAATGGATTCAACTGAAAAATATTTACTGGATGTCTATTATTTTCCAGTCCCTGTTCTAGGCATTAGAGGTGAAGAATAAAACAAAGTAGACCAGAATCTGTGTCCACATGGGGCTCATATTCTCTTGGGAGGATTCCTGTGAACTGCCTCAGGGACAGAGCCTCCACTGGTACAGCTGGCTTTACTGAACCCAAGTCTCCACCAGCTATCACCATATCTCACTTGCTTCTGTTGCCTTTAGCCAGCTCCTCGTGTAAGAGGCCACTGACAATCTTCATCCATCAAATCCGTATGATCTCACCTTTAACTGGAACCTAACCAACAAAACAAACAAGCAAGCAAAATACAACCAGAGACATTGAAATTAAGAATAATCTGACAGTTACCAGAGGGGAGGTGGGAGGGAATAATGAGGGGAAGGGGGGAAGGGTATTCAGGAGCAAATATAAAGGACACATGGACAAAACCAAAGGGGGGGTGGAAGAAGGGGGGTGGGGATGGCTGGGGTGGGAGAGGGGTGGGGGGGTAAATGCGGACAACTGTAATTGAACAACAATAAAATATTTTTTTGAAAAAAGAATCAGACCCACTCAGCTTCCCAAAGCAATTTCCATTTGAGAGAGACATATGCTAAGATTTGGGTGCCAGAAAACTTGAAATTATTTATTGGCACCATTTCTGGTGGCCCACCTGCAACCGTCAGCCTCTTTCCCCACCATCAGCAGGGGTATGTGCTGTGCTGAGAACTGGGGCCTGAATTATAAGGACCAGGGCACTCAGAGTCCACTATGTAACAGCAAATTAGAACTTGGTAGGATCTCTCTGGTTTCTCTTTAAAGTTATCAGCAAGTTTGCACATCTTCCATGAGGCCCCATGAGTATCAGAGCCCAGTGGTAAAACCCGGTCTGTTCCCTGGACCTAATACTTTGTCTACCTCCCAGTAAGCTTCTTGCCTGGCCATGGGTCCTGCCATGCATGATCAGATGTCCCAGAAACCTACATGGCACTTCATTCAAGAGTGATAACAGCATTGATTCATGGTTAAGATCATGGGCTTTGGAGTCAGGTGTGAATCAAACATTATTGTAAGGTCTTCTGCAAGTGAATGAATCCTCTGTGACTCCATTACTTTGTCTGTAAAATGAGGAAACTAGAACTCACCTTGCAGAGTTGTTATGAGGTTTCAGAGACTTAATACATAAAATACCAAGAATGTTATCTGTTACATAGTAAAGATGCCAGTGTTTCCTGCCTCATGAATATTTCGTTCCTGCCAACCAGAAGAACAGAATGGGTTTGGATTGAAGCTTGCATCCCCTGTCCACTTTTTTTGTCTCTTCCAAATGATTATCCAGTTTTTTATTTGGGTTAGTTTGCCTTAAATTCCAGCCCTTTTCACAAGCATAGTTCAGGGCTTTCTTGGGTGGTTTCAAATTCTCTATCAGCTTTGTTATATGGGCAAAGCAGCCCAACCAAGTGACAGCATGTTACAACTTGGTAGCATCAGAAGCCAGCACCATACTATTAATTTCAACATTAAGAATAGTGTTAAACATCCGTGCCTTGTTTATGATATCAGTAGCGTGGAGGCAGACTGAATGAAGAGAACAAAATCTTATTTCCAAATTTGCTTGAGCTGAGAGAGGGGAGGAGGAAAGGCTATGTTAATATAGCTTGATGGTGTTAATAAATGCAGAATTAAAGAATTATGGACTCAAAGGAATAAATGCCCAAAGATAGTTAGGTCAATCATCAATCTTTAAGAAATTAATGATGAAGATTCACCATATTGAAATTTAAAAGTTGTTATTAAATCACAAAAATAAAAAGGGTATGGTACTGGCACAACAAGAAACAAATAAATTGGGGGAACTTACTAGAGAGCTCAGACAAAGACCCAGGTATATATGGAGATTTACTATAATATAAAATTGACATAACAAAGAAATAATTTAGTAGATGATGTTGGGAAGCTGGCTCACCACATGTAAGAAAATAGAATTGGATTTCAAATTATTTAAACACCTAGGTATGAAAAATTAGCAAGTTAATAAAAGAAAATGTGGGACAATATCTTCTGAACTTAAGATGGAAGGGCATTTCATAAATAAAAATTCAAAAGCACAAAACATAAAGAAAATGATGGTTTTGATTATGTGAGAGGATTTCTGTTGAATAAGCAGCACCATGAAAGAAGGGAACAAAACATTGCAAGGACTAAAACCAACAAAAAATTAACATCTAGAATATAGAAGAACCTTCTGAAAATCAACCCAAAAGAGGGCAAATTCAAGACATTTAATGGGCAAAGTATAAGAACATAGAATTTACAGAAAAAGAAATGGTAAAAATCTAACAAGCACACAATGAAGTGTCCAAACTCAGGGGTAATAAAAAAAAAAAAAAAAGTGAGTTAAAAAAGTAAACCAACATACCTCTATACCTATTACCTTGGCAAAAATTAGACAACTGTAAACCAGAGAACAATGTAAAATAATTGTCAGGAATGTGGGAACATGAAAAACCTCTTTCTCCATAGGAGGTGAGTGTTGAACGGTGCCACCATTCTGGAGTGCCATCTGGCACTTCTGGGAAAACTAAGTGTTTGCAAAAGCTCTGATCCAGCAATTTCTACTCCCAGGGAAATCCATTGGGAACGTGTTCAAGGTTGTTCTTTACAGTATGTTTTATCTGACAGAAGAAATTGGAGGACCTCTGGGTGCCCGTAGTGCAAAAGAAAGTAAATTAAAAAAAAAAATTGTGGGTAGGTTTCATGGAGTTACGTAGTCCAAAACAGAAGGCACTGGTCACATGTGGTTATTTGAATTTAAATTTAAGTCAAGAAAAATGAAATAAAGTTAACAATTTAGGTCCTCAGTCACACTAGCCATATTTTAAGTGTTCAGTAGTCACATGTACCCAGTGGCTACTATTCTGGGTAGTATAGATATAAGCATTTCATCATTGAAGAAAGTTCTGTTGAAAAGCATGTCACAAAGAATTATGCAACATCTAGAAGAAATAGATTAAATGTTCACACAGCAATGTAGATGATATCTAAAAACACAGTGCTTGGAGAAAAAATATGAAACAAAACTAGATATATTTCAAAGTACTATTTACATAAATTAAAAATGTACTCAGAAAAAATAATATGCACTAACCAACTTCACTCACTTAAATAAAAAATGCATGTTAACCCAAATTAATGGCTTCATGGGGTTGGAGTAGGGTATAGGCACAACAGGAAAGAAATAAACTCTATCCATATGGATTTTTTAGCTGAAAGGCGTCTTAGACTATCAAGGACACATCATTGTGCTTGTCCTTGTGGGCATGGGCAATACGAATAAAACATGATGCCTCGAACCAAGAAGTATATATTCATTTGGGATGTGAATCAAACATCCAAAGAAAAGCAATGCAAAAGTCAAAATAATTTCATGAGCACCCAACACAAAGATGGGCACAGGAACTCAAAGGTGGGAGAGATCAGGGAAGATTTGGGGGAGAAGTGCTCCCGCAGATGGGCCTCGAGCGTGGTGGGCAGGGGGAGGAATGAGAAGAACAGCGCTCTAGGAAGACAGAACAGTTTGCACAGAGGAATGGGAGTAATAAGCCACCAAAAGTTCTTTCTCTCAGCTGAAGTGGAAGGAATGGTAGACAATCAAAAACAAGGTCCGCAAAGGAGACCAGTGTGGCAAGCAGGCAGGGGCATGGGCACCAGATGCCAGGTAGGCAGACTGCCCAGTCCCCCTGGGAAAGTGCTGGTTCATGTTCACTGTCCCAGAATAATGATAAGCGCACCCTTGCTCCTCAAAGTATCCCAGTTTGCATGATAAAATATTGGATCTTCCTTCCTACAGAGGAAACTAGGTTTAGCGCAGAGGTATTGAGGGCTTTCTGGTTGCATATTGACTTGATACATTGAATATTTGAAAGAGTATTTCTCGGATGCTGGAATAATCAGTACAGGAACAAAATTTAAGTGTGCACTTTTGTAGAAATTCATTTTCTGTAATCTTTAGAAGTGATTATCTGGTCCATGAGAAAAATAAAATAATTTTAAATGAAAAAGTTTCAATGTGCTTCTAGACAAGCATCTTGTGTGAAACACCTCACAACACCATCTCTATTACAGAGAATTAGGCTCTAATAAAGCTGACTAGACATTTCACCTAATATTTATGAGGTTGCTAGAAGCTAACACTAAAGTCACTCTAGCTGGAGCAAACTTATCAGAAGGTGACATCAAATTAAAACTGCCTCATGTATTCTGTTACATATTTGTAAGAACATGGGAAAGTTTAATTAGGAAAACTCAGGTATGATCAGAATGTGTTTAACATTTTGATTACTAAAAACAAATTGCCAAAAGTACAATTACCTCAATTTTGGTTAAGAGATCTTGCAGTTCTCCTGATTCGTTCATTGACAAAATTTTCTCAGCACCCTATTAACAAAAGAGGGTTGGGGGGAAGAAAATTAATTTTGTTAGTATTGGAGAAAACAAAGATCTAGCCAGGAAAATTTAACCTACAAAATATCGAATGAGATTCTTCCCATCAGATCCAAGCAAGTTTACACCCGGGAGGCCAAAGAAGAGAAGAAATTTCCCTTTCCTTTCACATATTCACCCACCCAGTAAGGTTTACGGCATGGGGGCAGGAGGAGGGCTGTCAGGAGGGGGTGAGCACTGGAGAGCCCACAGCTGCAGAGTAAGTCCAGATGGGAAAGGCTCCAGCACACCCTCGAGAGTTGTTCAGGGAGACTGAAGCCAGCTCTGACACTTGGGAAAGGAAGCCTTTGAGCAAATTCCCAGCCTGGGCTACCCCTACCCCTGCTCCATTCCAAGCAGTCCTGGAGATGGTCTTCCTTAGAGTCACACATTAACCATCGTTAAAACAATAAAATGAGTAACCACAGACACTAAGCACATTCTGTGAGCTCGGCACCCAACGTTATCTAATTTGATGTAGTTGACTCTATTAATAGCAGAAATGGAACCTCAGCCAGTGAGATTCAATAAGTTCTATTTTTCCCAGAAAGGGAGCAGACTGTGAGTTTGCACACAGGCAGGGGACTGACTCCAGAACCAATGTTTTTAACTTCTACAGCTTCACTGTGACAGTGAGAAGGGGGGCAGGGATGCACTTCCCCACAAACTCACCATGTTTCCTCTTGCTACCAACTTTCCTTTCCTTTCCTGTGTCCTCTTACATTCTCCCACTCCACTTCCCAACGTGTAGTGATAGAGGAGGAAGGAAGAAAACTTGGGGTGATTATTTCTAATCAAAGGCAGAGGCCACATCTGACTCGGTCACATCCTATCCCCAGCACAGAATGTTGAACCCACTCTTGGTTAATCAACAAGACCGAGAAAAATATCATCATACAACACATACTTCTACATGCCAATTTGTGCTGGGCAGTGTAGAAAACACAGAGTCACTTCAAAATAAAATGGTCCTAGCTCTTAAGGAGGTTACAATACGCTTTTATGTAAACACAAAATGAAGTGGCTCATAGGGTAGAATGGAAAATAAGTGCCAAATGAATGATGCAGAAAAGGGGTGAGCTAGGCAATCACACCAGGAGAAGCAAGAGTGCTGCTTACTGAGGGTAGAGAAGGATTTCTGAGGTTGGCAGCATTCGGTCTGGACCTTGAAGCTCGGGTGAGGTCCCTAGGATGGGCTAAGGCCAGGGGTGTCCAACCTGCAGCCCGCAGTGGCTATGCAGCTCAGGATGGCTATGAATGTGGCCCAACACAAAATCATAAATTTACTTAAAACATTATGAGATTTTTTTTGTTAATTACATGTTGCAACGTATTTCATGTGTGGCCCAAGACAACCCTTCTTCTTTCTTCCCCGTGTGGCCCAGAGTTGCCAAAAGGTTGGACGTCCCTGGTGGCCCATCCCTGTGTAGGAGCTTCTCACTCTGGTTTCACTGCTGCTCGGTTTACCTTATAGAATTCATGACATCTTAATCGCCATCAGAAACGTCAACTTGATATATTAAAAAGCACTGTGAATAAATGCACAGGGCTACAGAGAATATATGTGGCTCTGTGAGGCTGGTAATATTTTTTATTTGTGGACAATTTTGCCGGGTATATAGATGTGACACTCCTAAAGTGAGAACAAAGGTAACAAAAACACCAAAATAAAGCATTAAAGCCTAAAACATAGTAATATCTGGTAATGTTTTACTGTTGCTACATCTTATTTCTTTTAAGAGTTAGCTAAGCTAAAATGGGAAAAGCCTCTGGGGAATTCGGTACATAAACCAAAGCAGTAAGGAAACAATATCGAGTCATTTTTCTTCAATGAAAGAAAATGCACCACAGTAACTCCAAGCAAAATGAACGTGCCAGAGCAGCTCCCACCTTAGCAGTCAGCGTGCTTCAGGTAGTTGTTCAGAAAGCAATGCACAGGCCAGAAAAAGATTGTCTCATTACCCTTAAATGCACGGAACATGCTCGGCCTTGGTCCAATAAGTCCAGCACCATCATTCTCACAGAAGTAGATTTCATGTTTCAGATGAAGTGCAGGCTTTGCCCGTTTCAAATAATGCACTTGAGGGCACGATAACCATTGTTCTTCAAGACAGCCAGGGTGTCTAGTGCAAAGGTGGTGTGGCAAGTGCTGAAGGTGGGAAGAACTTTGCTCTGTGACAGAGACCAGGGAGGGCTCACTCTCAAATGTTGCTACGCAGCCTGGCCTCCAACCACAATTGTATCCATGGCCAGCCCTCAATGCTTTTCCCAGGAAGGAGCCCTCCGGTCCTTGCATACATGCTGAGCAGAAACAGTAGCTAAAACCCCCTTTGTATCCTCACGGGGCCCCACGTCCTCACACTCCACCTGACCCTGTCCTTGCTGAACCTCTGTAGGTTACGAAGTCAGGTGGACCGAAATTCAAGATCTGGCCAGGACTTGCACTGATTAACTGAAGGCCCTGGGCATGTTCTTTATCCCGTTCAAATTTCAGTGGCTTCATTTTAAAAATTGAGACAATAATTCTTTCTTTGCACTGATGATTAAAAGAGCTAATATCTGAGTACAGTACTGAATACATTACTATTACCACTATTTTCAGGATTGTACTAATTTTCAGGGGAAAAAAATGATTCTGATTCAATTAAAAATATTCTAGAACTATTTTCGTAGGTATCTAGGAAGTCTTAATAAACTATGCCAGGTAGTAGAATAAGAAACTGAGTGTGGAGTTATATTTAGAAAATAACAAACTCATATGTGAAATTCGTAGCCAAATACCATCTACGCAAAGATTATTTCCCGAGAAGATCAATACATAAGGAGATACACCTTTTTGTGGGTATGAGGGTCTCTTTTAAGGCCAAGCAATAATAGAGATGCTTTTGAGGGAGAACTGTGAAGAATGAGACCTCTGGAACATGTGCAGAGCAGGAGAGGTCAAGAGCTACCCTAGTAAGAGACCCAAGTCTCATGATGCGAGAAATCTAAACATTCCCTGAAACTTGCCACTTACACTGAGCTGCCCATCTGCTGCTCTTCAGGAGCAGAGAGGGTGCCGTCTGATTTCCTCATGTGCTGGCAGGATCTTGTACTTTTCATTACCCTTTAATACATGCAATTAGCTTTATTCTCAAACAGTTCCCACCTTAAAACACTGAATAGTGAGTTTGGCATGTGAACAAGCCACTTTACAAGCAACAACTATCTCAGACAAAGTCACAACACTTGGCATAACCCTTCCTCTTGTATGAGTCCCGAAGAAGAGACTCATACCTTTAAGGAATAATAAAAGAGGCTAGAAAGGAAGTCAGTCTCCTGCTGCCTGGGACCACCAGAACACCTGCCCATCCTCTCTGAGCCATGAGGGTGCACCATGCACCACACTTCATTATACATATGTCCGTTCCTCCCTTCCTAGGTCAACACCGCCTTGGATCAGGCAGCGTGCTAAGTGGGAGAGACATAATGGAAACTAAAAATGGCTCCCTGCTTCACAGGAATGTAGTCTTTTGGAGGAAACAGATGTTAAACAACAGATCACGTAAATGTAAACTTATAATTGTCATACATACTACCAAAAAAGGCAATGGTACAAGATGTTATAAAAGCATATAATAAGGTGAATTTAACCTAAGAAGATTAGGAAAAGCTCTCTCCATAAAGAAATGATGATGCAATCTTTAGGAAGAATGGCAGTTGACTGAGCACATAGAATAAGGGGAAGAAATTAATTAGGGTGATAAGGTTACCAAGTATTATATATGTACATCATCCTTTGTAATTACCACTTCCTTTCACTTAAAATAAGAAAATCTATGTTTCATGAAACTTTCTGTGATATTCTGCATGATGCCATGAAGGAAGCAGAGGTAGGAATCCAGGCCACAGTGTAAGCAATCTGTTTTAACAATAAGTGAGGAAAACAGTAGATTGGTGTAAGCCAGTTTGCATTTAGCACACTCTCCTAGGTTTCTGGGAAGCCTTGCTTGGTCAAGGGATTCCAAACACAGTATCGAAAAACAAAGTAAACAAATATAAACAATAATTTTTTTCAAAAATTGTTCAAAAACACATGCAGATGTGTCTCCATGTTGATACCCAGGCTCTGATTTCCATGTGGAGCACTGATATTTGAAAACGATTCACCTGACATTTCTGAGAGGTCCATAAGAACTAGAAAAATGTTCCCATTAACCAAAACCAAACACAAACTTTAGTTGTATGCTTTATTCTATTTTTACTTGCATTTATGCACACATCACTTGATGTTACTTAAAAACCAGCTTCCAACGAAAGATCCATACAATGATATAGTAATAAAATAAAATGTGAATAGGCATTCAGGATGTAGAACATGTCCTAAATAAATCTCAAAAATGACAGTTGTGATTGAGAATTAACTTTAATTCTGAGCCAGCTCCTCAGTTAAAACAGTGTTTTTTTTTTTTTAGCACAGTAGATCAATAAAGCAATGTTCTACATATTTTAGGTGAACTGGTTGATATAATAAGTAATGATCTTGCTTTTTAATTAACCATAAAAATATAGTCTCCAGATAAATGCCATCACAGAAGTGGCTCTTGAATCAAACATAAGCTTTCATCCCCCTTGCTGGCTTAAACAAGGCTCCATTTCTCTCTCACTTAATTACCTCCCTGCAGTCTATTTCTCTCTGGTTTACTATATACACTACCCTCCTGCTCATTGGGATGCCTTCTAGTGACAGGGACAAAACCCTAACTCTTGAGCACAGTCTATAAAGGCCTTTACTATCTGGTCACATCAATCTTTCCAGTCCAGTCCTTTCATATCATATGCTCTGGACCCCCTGAATTCTTCTCTTCCTCCTGGTCCTCCCGTGAGATAACATGCCTTCATACATACATGCTCCATCCTTTGCCCAAAGTTTCTTGTATCTTCCCTACTTACTACCTTCTGCAAAAATCCTACAAATGCTTCAAACCCAGTGGACATGTTGCCTACCTTCTCAATGGAGCTCCTTTGGTTTTCCCAGACAAAAAATAGTTGTTTCCCAGGTCACGCTCTCCCCACTGCACAGGGAACACAGTGCAGAGAATAGACGCTACACCATAGACACTCAATAAGTATTTGCTGTGTTTATATCTTCAGCCTTTTTTTGTGATAAATGCAGCATTGAATTCCAAAGGGCTGTTTCTTATAATGACTGCTGATTTAAAAGGGGAAAACAAGCGAGGGCATGAATGAAAAGCACCTCACTAGAGGGAGATTTGCAAGGGGACCAGGCTGATACGATGTGATGATAGAATGTCAGATGTGAGAGGACTGAAAGGGATGAGCACTGTGTAAATGATCTCTCCTAGCCATCACTTCTCTCTGCTGAGCACTTGATGGGAAGTGCAACGCAAACCACTAGAGGCTGTGCTCTCTGGTGCAGACCAGGAGGCGAGGACTGTCCAGCGTGGCTGCTAGGGAAGCCTGCTGCTGCATAATCAGGAGAGCAGATGGCAGGGTTGGCATATAGAAGCTCACCCAGCACCTAGCATGGTGCCTGCCAAAGGGTGTGCTCAATAAATGTGTGTTGCTGTGGCTGCCATGCCCACCTGAATGGGAGGTTACCTCAACCCCGGGATGAGCCACCTGTGTCCCGCTGACAAAGCAGAACCTGCTTCAGCAATCGGTTCTGGATCTTTTCCAGGATGTGAACATACTCCATGGAGGCCCTGATGTTCTGCACCAAACACTTGGCTGTGAAAAATGCTCAAAACAGGTGTAGCAGTATCTTAAAAGGCACAGCACAAGCTCCATGAATGATCTCATCTGAAAGAGCACAGCTTGCCTGTGTCTCTGGCAGGAAGAATTAACTGCAAAATTAACAAAACTAGTTGAGTTGGTTTGTGCAGTTGTGCAATGCAGTCCTTTGGGTGTTAGGAAACATGTCTGCCAAAGAAAGTGACTTCCTTCGTATAAAATTAATGCTGAGCCACTTTTTGCAGTGTAGCTGTGAAGAGCAATTTCTCATAGAAGCCAATCTTGATGTTTATAATAAAATTAAAAAGAAGTATCATCAAAATAGGCGATCATGGGGATGTATTATTTTCTTCTCTACGGCAGAAGGCCATCTCTTCTGTTTCTTTAAGATTGATATGAAATCATATGAAAATTGACATCAAGTCGTCAGGTTAATAAATGCATATAGTTTTGGGGGCTGAGCTAGAAGAAGCCAGAAGGCTATTCTATTTAATAGATTTAAGGTTGCTGTCGACTGTCATAAATTCTCTTTGCATTAACTCATTTTTAGATTGAAGTGACTAAGCTCAGCAAAGGCTTTTTGAATAAGACTGTGGATGCAATTCTCACTTAACTTGGACAAGTAATGTAAACTCTTTAAGACTCAGTTTCGTCATTTGGAAATCGGGTGCAAAATGTTTATAGTGTTGCAAAGATTACAAGAGATGATATATGAGTCTGGAACATGGCATGGCATAATAGGAATTCAATAAATAGTAGCTGTGTGTATTATTATTACCATCGAACTCCCCAAGAGCAATTATAACTAAGAATCAATGTTGAGCACATGATATTTGGTCCACAAACATCTAGAGTCAATAACTTATAGAAGATAAGTGGATATTTACAAGAGTTTACATTGTTGCTGGATATCACCATAAAGTGATAAAGAATATAATAAAAAAGAGGCAGGGGTCTCACACAAAATATTGGAATGGCTCTATTTTGTGACTTTTTAAAAAGAAACATTGCCATATAATTTGAGGACTTTCTAGACCATAAAACTTCTCAGCTAAGTTATAGAATGGCTAAAGTATTTTTTTTTATTATGGGAGATTTAACTAGCTTTCAGCCAGTGCTCTCTCAAGAATGAAAAACTGAGGGTAGTCAGTGATTTTTCAATCACTGAAGAAATCATTTATTTGCTGAAGAAAATCAAGTGGATTGTTTTTCTGGAATGATATGGATGTTTAATCACTGAGCAGGAAGAATATTTGAGTAAGAATCAAATGATGAGATTAATTGAAATATATAATTAGTTGATCAAAACACTAATTAAAATTTCATTCCTAAGAGGGAGCTGCAACTTCAATGGGCCTTGACCCCAGCTGGTGTCCAAGGATGTTTGGGAACTGACAGGTTCCTAAAGATTCATCACTGAAGCTTATACAGGCAATAACAATTACTTCATCTTTCATGTTGCTACCTTAGTAAAATTACCAAAGATTGAAGATGCTTCCACCCCACCCACTTGCCACCTAGAAAGGCTTCTCTACAGTGTACTGAAGTTCATGATCATGAATTGAAACAGATATCCCATTTTTATAAGCTACTATAACACCAACCAGTCTAACAGTGGATCTTTTTACAATCATGACAATAACCTAATGCATCCTTCAGGATCCCAGCAGAAACAGATGGCATTTACTATTATGGCATTTATTATTATTTGTTAGATGGGCCTGATGAAGGGCCCATCTGCAGAAGTGTGGACAGCACTAAGTGCACCGACAGGCTCGGGGAGGCTCCCAGGGGCTGACAGCAACGGGAAGCTGTTACTGTCCCTGGGTCTCACGTTCATGGGAAAGGTAATATATTCCAGAACCTCACAGAAAATGTAGCCATGGGAATGCAGCTGAGGGGAACACAGGTCTGCCAAAACTGCACCTCAGCATGATGGGAGCAGAGAAAACAAACACCTCCACCTCTCTATCCTGCCTTACTTAGATGTCCAGCCCTATCCTCCCTTTGAATGAACTCATGGGGAAAGAACTAGAAATCACAGGGCAAAGGCATCTGTGTGATGCTGGCGTAGAGGCTGACTTCCTGAGGCTCAGAGCAGGCTGGAGCAGGGGAGTGAATGGAGCTGGAAGGGAAAACAGAAAGTAACCCTCAAGGCCAGCAATGAATCAGCTGATCCTTTTCTATTGGCATTGATCCTTGTTGGAGTCCATTTCTTATGTGTCTTCAGAACAAGAGAATAAGGATGATGAGAATCTTCCCACAACCCTAAAGTGAAGGCAGGTGAATCATGTGGGTACCAAGGTACATTGGCTTGGCTATAGGATCGGGGTTAAAATTGTGGGCACAGCCGTGCACTGAGTCCTGTCTCTGCTGCTTATTTAGAGTGTGAGCTGGAGCAAGTTACTTTACATCTCAAGACCTGTTTTCTCAGCTATGAAAAAGATCTTTAGCATGTGGAGTGGTAAGAAATCCATGAGATAATGCATATTATGTGTTTAGCATAATGCCAGGCCTTGGTAACATTGTGTGTTTAGCATAGGGCCTTGGTAACCAGAATAATATTTGTTTATTCTTGTTGTTACTTTCAGCAGATGAGTAGAAATAATGGATGTTCCACTGAGCCTAATTCCAAAGATCCTTTCTGAAGGACTCATTGTCAAGTGTTTGTTTCTTTTTTTTTTAAAATAAACCATAGTGACCTTCTCTTATTGGGACTGTCCTACCTCTATTAACAGTGTGTACAGAATCCTAGTTACCCCTGCCCACTGTCACTGTCCATTCTCCATTCTCCTCTTTAGTTAGGAAATCCTCGGAAATTTATTTGGGCAGAGCATGCAGAGAAAGAGTCTTCTTCCCGGCCTCTGCATGATTGGATACAGCTGTGTGACTAAGTCCTGGTCAGTGAGATGGGAAAGAAGTACTGCAGACAGCTGCCAGGACATCCCCTTAAGAGCAAGGTGATCACCCCGTACTTACTCTTTGTACCTTGTAACAAGCTCAAAAAATAGGATGGAGTAGGGTCGTTTTGAACCACGAGGTGAGGACTCACTGTGAAAGGGAGGTGCAATGAGCTGAAACATTCACTCATGGAGTATAAATATCTGTACCTCTGCACCACTGAAATTTATTCGAGAGACAAATACCTACTCGGTCTGGACCAGGAGCCTCTGATTCACACAGATGATAGAGGGATACAAAGACAGTTATAGATACATAGATATGTATATATGTATGTAAGTATAGACAGATGACAAATAGATACATAATAGATAGATAGATAGATAGATAGATAGATAGATAGATAGATTTAGAAAGAGAGAGAAAAGAATGAAGATTACATTAGCTAGAGTGAGTTGGAGGCCAGCCCAAACTCTTGGGCACTGCCTGAATTTAAGATCTTTTTTAGCTACAAGATTTAAGAAAATAAGTAAAACAGGGTGGTCATAATAACCTTGTTCAGAGAGATTTAGAAATGTTAAGATCCTTCTCCTCCATTCCTTCAAGAACTCTCCCTATCAGAACTGTCTCCTGCTTGAAGAAGCAAGTTGAGGAACTAATCGTTTAGGCAAGTTGAGGGAGCATGAATAAACCCGGGTCTCTGCAGGTGGAATAAAAACAAAGACTGATATCCCTGTGTCATCTCCCTTTGTCCCAGCCTCTGTGGCCTCCAAAGAAAACAAGCTTGGGATTTTCTCAGTTACAAGGCTTCCTTAATTCATGTCTTGAGGACATTGGCTATTTCAGTGAGTAGGACAACACCAGAAGTATTTTTTCTTTAATTATATATACACATTTTTATTGTTACAGAAGAGTATGTTAGAGTGCTCAACAAAAGATTTTCAGGTGCAAGTTTATATAGTATCAGAGGATAACTCTGGGAGAGGGGAAGGAATAAGTAAACAATTTCAAGCTGAAAATGGAACGCTGTACAAGTTCTGATGCAACGAGGCCAGTTCTTAAGGGATGTGGGAGGAGAGGGTTGAGCACTGAGGAAGCAGCGAACTTTAAGGAGACGTTAATGAGCACCTACCAGTAACCATGCGCTCTGAGAGCATCACTCACTCAGTCTTCGTGGCATCTCTGCAAGTTGTCTCTGAAAACCCACAGTTTTGCTGAGAGAAACTGAGACTCCAAGAGATATAAAAGCACCAGTGCTACGAGAGCACTTGTTCAAGAGCATCACACAGCTGACATCGGCAGCGTCCAGATGTGATCTCAATACACCTGGCTCCACAGCCTGTGCTCTTCTTCATTGAACTCCACTTTTCCACTTACAAATAAATTGAAATAATATTTACTTCTAAGGAATACTAGTAGGTTAAAGCGTGATACACACTTTAAGCCACAATTCATTATAAAACATAGGAAGTGTTTTAATAAACAGTATCTGAAACTACTATTAAAACTTCTTTTATTATTATACTCAAACACCATGCTAGTAATATATTATAAATGGTATCTAATGTTCAGCTACAGTAGATGATAAAGAACATAAATTTTAGATCTTGCCATTTCTTACCACTCAAAGACCATTTCAACATTTCATTTAGGCAAACTTCTGTTGTGAAGTTTGATCTGTGTCTCCTATCAGAAGCAAATGGATGGAAATACAGATCATTTGTTAAAGAATGTAGGCAGGTCTGTTTCAGGGAATCCAAAGAGTAAATATATAGTCCCCTTATCCAAAGGATGGACAAATAAAAAGTTATCCTTGAAATGACCATTTATCTGACCAACCACTTAAAAGGCAAAGCATCATGAGAGATAAAAGATGATATACTAAACACTAACATGATGAAATAAATGGAAAGAAATGAAAGCATACTCAAGGCAGTAAAAAGTAAGGTACAAAAGTACACTATGAATAAGAAGTTTATTATAATCAATGAAAACTAGATTAAGTGAATAAAATCTAGGAAAAAGATATTAGTGAACTATAATAGTGTAACAAGAGTCACAGCAGACTAAGAAAATTAAGAGATCCCTCAATGTATTTGTTTCCATAAAGGAAAATGGAAGAAAGTATTCAAAAATACAAAATTAGTCAGTTAAGATATTATGAGGTATGAGAATAAAAGCCAAAGAATTTTATTCGAATATATAAATGAGGCAGCTTCTAAGACCCAAACATAAACCCATGTACGGAAACTTACCCAAGTTCTTAAATCCAAAGCACTTAGTTTCTAAACTACAAATGGCAGTTTCTCAAGTCAACATTCTAGCAGTTGAACTTGACACCTCACTTTTCATCACCCCACATCCAAATCCATCATGAAGTCCTGCTGATTCACCTGCAAAGTTTGTTTATTTATTTCCATCCATTTCTTATCACCTTACTGCTAACATCACATTCCAAGGGTCCACCATTCCCCTGGTTTTATTCTTGCTTGCCACCAATATCTTGTCCATGTGGAGACAGAATGATCTTCTACACAGTCAAAATGGTCATGTCATTTGCCACCCCCTATAGAAAATATTGAACACCTTTGCCTTCCATTTGTAACTGAAGACAGACTTCTTACCATGATTTATAGGATCCTGTGAAGCATGGCCCTGCCTAGTGCTCTAACCTCCCTCACAGACTCACCTCTGTCTCAAGCTCATGAACTTCTCCCCGAGCTTTCTTTCCATTTTCTTTTAGCTCCTAGAATGTGCCAGTTCTTCCTGCCTTAGAGCATCAGCACGTGCTCGAATGTACAAAATCTCTACATTCAGAATTCCCAAATTCAAGGATCTCTTTTTTCCCCAAGGATCTCTTTACAACGGTTTCATTATAATGTTCCAAGACTTAACTTCAAGTCTCAGATTCTTAAACAGGCTTTCTCCCATCACCCAAGTTAATTAACTTTTTCTCCTAATTACTCTCAATCTCAGATCCTGTTAACCTTACAACAGTTTTCAATCTGTAATTTAGTACCTATTTATTTACCTGCTCCCCACCCCAGTAGAACGTAAGCTGCATGAGAGCAGAGACAACAGCTATTTAATTCAAAACTGTCAGCAAGCAGGGGACCAGATCCATATTAGTTTCTAATGAATAGCTGCTTAATGAAAGGCCATACTATGGGCTTTTTTCCAAAGCTTTGGTCTTCCTCATGGACAAGAACCCTCAAGATTCAGAACCGAGGAGCAGAAAGCAAAATACTTGGTCTCCAAGCCCTGCCCCATGTCTGGCATCTCAGTCCACCAGGTGCCTTGCCTACGTTAGATATTAGCATGAGGGTAACTCAGTACAAGGTGTAATTCCGTGGCTTGGCTCCTTGATGCCTGTAGTTTGCAACCTGGCACAGCCTTCCTTCTTGTGGTGGCGCTTTGTTCTTGAATAAGCATAAGGTTGAACAACATGACATCATCATCATTGCCAAAGATGATCAAACTCTGAAATTTGTTGTTCCACTTCATGAATACATACAAGAAAGCATAGAATTAAAGCTAAAGAATTTGCTACAAATTATGAAATGCATTCAACCAGTCTCTCAAAGGCTACCACAGCATACAGGCACATTCTTCAATCAAAGATGGGAGAAAACACCTCAGAAACTAAGCCCGGCTTCAATACAGCTCTTGCCTACATCAGGCCATAAGTATCGGTGCCCTGTTTTTCTATGAGATCGAAACAAACAGTCAAATCCTTGCCCCTGGATTTTTTTAAGCAGAGCAAAAGAGGATAAGAAGCAGGAAAAGCTTACCGTGGTTCATTTAGCCCAGCATTAGGACAAATCAGCTAAAATATAAGAAGGCTATCACACCCATGTCCAAACAATTACAAGCAAGCCATCAGAAGCTTCCAGTGAGGTACACACACTGCTGAGCACTTAAATTTTGAAGCGTACATACAAATAGATTTTCCTCCAAAATACTCCACATAGATCCAGCTGCATTTCCTCACAGTGTAGAACAAATGACTGCCACTGATTTTTGAATTCATTGTTTAAAAACCCATACTTTCCAAGAGTCAAAGACTCAATTAAAAAAGTGAGCATGCCCCTTTGCAAAGTCTAGCATCAAGCGTCATGCCAAGCTATCATCCACGAGCCTCAGCCCCAGCGCAAGGTGAATTCAAAACTAACCAACTAAATAACACAACTGGATTTAGGACAAGCAAAGGAAGCAAAGCAGAGACTCACCATGAATGGTACATTGTGACTAAGGAAGAAAAGATTTCCTGTAGTGCAAAGGCATCACATAATCTCTGAGATATAAGTAAGAATCCAATTAAAGGAGGTAAATACCTATAGCATATTGTATATTGCCTGCATATTGTCACTAGTATATGGCTGGAAAAATCATGAATTGGTAACATAGTCCTCACCACCTCCACCCATATGTTTTGGTAATAACAGAGTAGGCTCATACATCACAGCAGGTAACAAAAGGTTCATGAAGTAGAAATTAAACTCCAACAATCACCTAATGTCAAACCATCTTAGAAATTCAGTGAACTTGTTGCTCTTGGGCCAACTGCATTCTTCACGTTGGTTACTTTGTATACTTCTAGGGAGCCGTTAGTGAATTAAAGCTATTTTCTTAATTCAGTGTATGATGAACTTTATATGAGTTTTTAAAGAGCCCTCATAGTTGTCCAGGCAAGATATCTTTAAGGGAAAAAGCTGTTTGGTGAAAGTGCCCTGATTTGGAGGTATCCCTTTAGGGGAAAAGTAAGCCCAGGGATGGGACAGGAATAGAAGCCCAGACACAGCGAAGGAGAATGGCGTCTCCGCTCTGTAAGGAGACAGAGATTCTTGGGTTTCACTTTAAAGGAAGCGGAGAGGACGGAATACACCAGGGTATGAGGGTGATATTTTTAGACAGTATGTTATTTTACCATCTTTTATAATTGCAGTTTTGGGGGGGAATCACAGAGTTATCTTCAAAACACTATAATTAAGGATGACAGCTACCCACAATAAATCCAAACTTGTAGGATTTACATTTGTGCTGTATAAATTCACAACACAATGAATATTTGACCATTTTTAAAGCAAAAATAAAAATTGGTCACGGGGAAATCTGTTAGTTTACTAGAATTACAAATACATTTTCAAAATACACAGATTATTAGTGAAGATTTCTTCATGGTGCAAACCAAAGGGTCCACACATCAATGAACACAAGTCCGAAAAACTGTGATGATTTATTCTCCATGTAACTTCAGGTCAAAGTTAAAGATGACTTATTAGGGTCATAAAATAGCACTGGATATAGTAAATCTATGTCTTTGCTTTGCTCACTGCCATTTCGTAACCAAAGCTATGTCTACCCTGATGTAATGTGAATCTTTAATCAGACAATGCTAGCCACAGCAGAGCAAACTGCAAGTTATGGGGACAAGTAACAGCATCTCTATGGATGTTGGGGACCAGTTTCTGTGGCATCGCATATAAAGCAGGATTTATAAATCAAATTAAATTTCCACTTCACTTCCATTATAATTTTGCCTCTAATGAAATAATTTTTATGCTAAATTATATATTTTAAAAACATACTTGAAAAAACATAAATTTTTCTCCATGTTTCTAAAGAAATCATGACAGTCTGGAAAAACATCTCTCTTTATTGATTAAATGCTGCTCATGATATAGTAGGATAATGAAGAAAATCTGGATGGGTCAGGGTGTTTATGTTCAAGGTATTCTCCAGTGAGATTAAACAGTCGTGGGTAAAGCCTGTTTTGGCCCGGCATCAGCCTTGGGCAAGTACGCCATAGTTCTGCTTTGGACAGCCTCTACGGCCTCAGATTCAACGAGACTTTCCTGAGTTGGTGAAGTGGACCCCCCAATTCTTTGATGATAAAACTGCTTGCTCTGCAATCACCTTAGAAGGGGATAACCATGAAAAATTTAAAATATAATTCTCTAATTTACCGATTCATTGTATTGGCCTAAAAGTATGGTACGTGTATACTTATATTTTAAGGCAGCAAATGTATGGGCATTTTGGTAAGATTTGCACCATGTGTAGCTTTCCTCAGCACCACCCAATTTAGCTGTGTGCATGGGATTGCCCAGTGAGAGCTCCTTAGAGCAAGGATGTGGGAAGCTAGTGACTCCTGGTGGTTGCTACGTAATTGTGCAACCATTTCCAGGGGAGTCAAAAAGGATTGGAAAAGCCTTCATATATACTCCTTCATGTTCAATGAACGCAAGTCGGAAAAACTGTGATGATTTATTCCCCATGTAACTTCAGGTCAAATTAAAGATGATTTATGAAAAATAGTCAAAGTATTCAAGTAAAATACTTGAAAGTAGAAAAGTATTGAAAGTAGTATGAAACTTCATACTACTATATATGATATCATATATCATATATACTGCTTCATTCCCTTCCAAGAAAAATATTGCCACCAGAAATATCTTTAAATGAATCATTTCTACACGTGCAAACAAAATACATTGTATTTTTAAACTGTTTATAATTAAAAGCACAATGTAAAGTATCCAAAGCAAAGAAACTAAAATTCACTGATGTATATGGCTAAAATACAACTATGGCTCAATACTCCCATCTCTGGAATTTCATCCTAAAACATAATTCAACGGGAATGAGGATATCTATCCAACATTATCATATAAAGCAAACCCCAAAGCTAGAAACACTAATTTCCAACAAGAGGGAAACATTTTAACAATTCAAATGTTTCATCATGATGGTACATAATAAAATCATTATCAAGTTTACTTATTAAGTACATGGAAAAATTTAAAATGTTTTTGATAAAATATTATGCTAAACAGAGTAAAAATGGTCCATTTGTTGTGAATGTCACCGTAAAAATATACATGCATGTGTGTGTGTGTACACATATATGCACACACACTGGAAGGCAATATGGAAAATGAACATGATTGCAGCACTATCATATGCATATTTTAAAAAGGCTATTTTAGGCACAGAAACATCCTATACACCCACATACACTCAGAGCCCCCCTCATTACCAACATCCCCCACCACAGAAGGTTTGTTACAGTTGCTGAATCTACACTGACACTTCCTTGTCACCCAAAGTCCATAGTCTACATGGGGGCTCACTCTTTGTGCTGTACATTCTATGCGTTTGGACAAATGTATTAATGACATGTATTCATCAGTAAGGTATCATACAAAGTGGTTTCCCTAGAAATATTCTGTGTATTATGTATTAACACTTAAAAGTCTTCATCTGTCCAATAAAGTTAAAGAACAGAAAATGATCTAGATTGTAAATTATTTCAGAGTAACATGTAAGAATAAGCTAACAATACACTTTTCAAAACTCAGATCCAATCAGCCCTTTCTCTCCAACCTCTATTCGCCTTCATAGTTCATCTTCCCTCACTTCCTCAGGAAAGCCTCCCCTCACCCCTCGCTTTGGGGGAAACTGCCTCGTTAGGTGTTGTCGAAGACCCAGTGCCTTTCTTTCAGAACGGCTCCCTCACTTTGTGATTACACATACATGCGTTAGGGTGATTATGAAAGTGTGTTTCTTCCACTAGATTATGAGACAAAGACCATGCACATAGGAAACACTCAAAAACTGGTGGAAGAAATTGAACAGCAGCACACATTCAGTGAAATATTTAGCTTGTGTTACTCGTGCCCATTATCATAGGAGCTGGAGCAGAGCAAGGAGCGCGGGGGGTAGGGGGGAGCGGGTCCCTCGTTCATTTTGGCAATGTCGCCAGTCCACATAAGAACTTCGGTGCTGTTGAAATTATCTAGTACATTTGGTGGAGTTAATAGTAATCTGCCTCTTCATTTCCCCTTGTTTGTCAACTACTCTTACTATCTTCAAAGAACCATTGAAGGACTGAGGATGTTGAACTCAGGCACCCTTTGCCTTTGCGTCCTACAGCTGGTTCTCCCCATCGTTGCTTGTTCATGACTTCAGCCGTCAACTAGTTGTCCCATCCTTCTTGATGTAATCCAAATTGATCAACAGTGGTTCATCGCCAAGAATAATACAGCCTTTTTCAACAGCCATCTTTGGCCAATTATTCACTGGACCTGACTACTCTTCCTCCAACCGTATAAAACATTTCACTCTCCTTTCCCAAATAGGAAAGCTCCTTCCAGATTTTCTCATGGCTAACATTAGCAAAGAGAAGCTTATGCTCACAAAGCTGATTGATTTCTTCTCCACTTAATTATTTATGAAAGAAATAGAGAAGAGACAACATGTCTGTTCCACTCTTAGGCACAAGTGTTAATACCTACCTACTTGGAATCCAATGATATTTCTTAGTTGAAACTAAGTAATTGAAAACTAGAGCTCATTGTCGAGAAGTTGATACAATAGGCTTTTTAGCTCAAACAGAATGTACCAAAGAATATATAACCCAAAGTCCAGGAAAAGCAAGAAGACCGATAACAAAGAAGATTAAGGGAGTGTTTCTGAGCTGTTACTGAAGTGAATTGCTCCAATCTGGCTGGGAGCACATTTTCCGCTGCTCTTTTAATTTCCCTTAGGTTTTGCCTGTGAAAGATAAAACAGACTCTAGTTGGAAGAAAGAAAAGAAGGACAAGGGAAGAAGGGAGAGAGGGATACAGGCAGAAAGGAAGGAAGGGAGAAAATCCCACCATTGATTAGAACTCTGTTTGCCATTTTCTACACCAAGAAATGTAGTATCTGTGAGATTGCTGAGACAGGAAAAGGAGGGGCACAAAAGCTGCTTAAAAAAAAAACAACATTTTTATTATTTTCCCCAAATTGGGAAGTAATAAAGAAAGGTAAGAAATTTAAGAAAAGATACACTAAAAAAAAACTATAAAAAATTTAACATCATTATAAAAGTATTTTAAAATCTATTTTAAGAAGCCCATTTTAATTATGTTCTATATTTAAGTAATTATACTAAAAAGTGAACTTCACCTCACCCGCAATCACCTCATTTTAACATTCTGAAGTACTGACAGGTAGGAACTATGGGAAGTCATTTTCTCAGCATGTTTTTGCCTGAGTCCAGCTGCTAAACATTATGAGCTTCAGGGTCCCCGTACAAAAACCAAAGCAAGGGTTTTGAGATTACTGAGGCAATAGCATAATCCATGGTAAGTGTATCGAATGTAATGTAAACAAATCTGATTTTCAGCTCTTTTCCACACTAATATCAGAGGTCTAAGCAGGGAAGTTGGATAGGAGAAAAGAATGAAAATTTTGTATCTGAATAGCAAAATGTTCGTAATCTTCCAAGGTAGATAGAATAGCAGGCAGGATAACACATTATACATTATAAATGTAAGTCTTGGAGGACACTGGACCCAGTGATAAAAACCAGAACAGGATAACCCACATGTCAGGTGCTTAAAGGGCATGTTGCAGAAGGAAAGGTAGGCAGGGCGGAACATTCCATGGACTCCACCGGGAAGGAAGTCGCATGCCTGAGGAAAACGTAGAGCATGCTTTCAAACATGTGACCAGCACTTGCTCATGCAGAGGTGACTAGCAGTCAGAAGACCTCTCTGTAGAGCACAGATTGTCCAAAAGGATAATAATGTCTCCAAAAGGATGAAAATGTTTGTGCCCTTGGCCTCAATTATCTCATTTTTGGAGAGTTCTCTGAGAAGATACTAACAATATAAAAATTACATTTATGAAGATGTTTATTGCAGTACTTTCTACAACAGTGAGCCTAAATTCTCAACAGCAGATAAAAAAGAAAAAGAAAAAAAATTTGGTACATGTCAAAAAAATTTATAAACCCATCCAAAAAGATTTTATCAGTATTGACACTCTAAAATCCTTTCAGCCTGGCTCCAGAAGTCCTTATGGACTTCTTATGCAAAGACTACTTATGTAAAACCAGCCAGCCTCACAGCCTATAAATCACTCCATTAACTGGCCCTAGCCGTCTCTCCAATCTCATTTCCCACAGCTTCCTATACAGATATTGATAGACAATCTCCAACAATGGCCACCATCACTTCCTCTCTTCCCTAAAGACATATGTCACTTCACCCATCAAGAGGTGAGATCTATCCCCTCACTTTGAATCTGAGCTTGTGACTTGTGTTGACAGATAGGAAATGTAAGAAATGATGTTCTACTGGAAGCAGCCTAACTGCCCATCAGTAAATGAGTGCATCAAAAAACTGTGGTACATTTACACAATGGAATACTACACAGCAGAAAGAAAGAAGGAGGCCCTACCCTTCACAACAGCATGGATGGAACTGGAGAGCATTATGCTAAGTGAAATAAGCCAGGTGGTGAAAGACAAATAGCATACGATCTCAAGTGGAACCTAATTAACAAAACAAGCAAGTGAGCAAAATATAACCAGACAATGAAATAAAGAACAAACTGACAGTAACAACAGAGGGGAGGAGGGATGTGGATAACAGGGAAAGAAGGGAAGGGTCATCAAGGAACGTGAATAAAGGACCCATGGACAAAAACAATGGGGAGGAGGGAGGATTGAGTGTGGGAGGTGGGGGTGGGTGGGGCAGGGGAGAATGATGGGGGAGAAATGAAGACAAGTGCAGTTGAACAACAATAAAAAAAAAAGAAAAGAAATGATGTTCTAGAACTTCTGAGTGGCCTTAGTAGACACAGCATAGAAGAAGAATAGAAGAATCCCCCAGCGGAGTGTAGTCAATGCATATAACTGTGAGAAATAATAAACTGTTGTCTTAGCTCACTAAGCTTTGGAGGAACTCATTGCCGAGAATTTGACAGCTGAAACATATTCGACACTCTAGTCATACCGAGCAGCTGTCTCCGAGTTTGCAGTCTACTTTTCTCATCCCTACTACTGACTTTGCCCACCTGATGAACTTCAAGCAAACTTGTGAGACCCACCAAGGCACTGCATCCTCAGTGAGACTTTCCCTGATTGTGTCGGAGCCACTCTCAGTGTCCTCTGGACGTCACAACATCTGGCAGAGCGCACATTCACTCTATGTGCTTTCCGTCTCCCTTCGCACTGACTGGGAGTTCCTTGTGGGCAGAGATTGTGTTGTTGCCATTTTTGTGTTTCCATTGCTTAAAACAATACCTGAAAAAGAGCTGATGAAGCAGGTGTGATTGTTCCTCTTCTATAGATGTGAAACTGATGTAGAGGCTTAGTTAATGTGCTCAAGGTCACTCAGTCAGAAAGTTAAGTTAGATGCGTGAAGAAATGTGTTCTGAAAGAATGAAACCTTGTGAGCTCACAAAGTCTTTTCTGAAAACTCCATCTTTCAGTGATCTTTTTCTCCACTGGCACTCTGTCACACTTACAGTCTGAGAAAGATTGTACGGCCACATTACTCTGTGTACACTCTTGTCTTTTTAGTCTCACTGCAAGTTTCTGGCATATAAACCTCACAGATTGTATTGCTACTAAATCCTCCAAAAGGCCTGGTGGGGAACACAATAAATCCCCCTTCACTTATTAACTGCTCATTTCAAAAATATTAAACTAGTCAATGATGAGGAGACATTCAGGAAAAGGTACCAAATCTTCTTCTAAAGAATAAAAATATAACTGAATATTTAATTATATTTTCAATTCCAGTTTTCTAATAATTTATTACACTATGAATTGTAATACACTTTCAAATATGTGATTGGAACTTAGGGGGGAAAGTAACCTTGAAAGAATATTTATGGTGAATAATTTTCTTTTACTGAGTTCTGCACCACCAAAGTGAAAGAATGGACTGAAGTTAGCAGTCTTCAAGAAAAACCCCATTATAATTTTCATTGTATCCTCTGCTTGAAGAAGAACTAAGATTTGGGGCCATTCTGCACCAGCACTCTCAGTCAGTGGCAGCGTGGAACTGATTTCTCATTGTGACTTACAAACTTCAGAAGACGCAGGTCTTGCCCGTTTTACCCCAGGGCCAAAACACAGTAGGCAGAGCGGAGCCAGGATCCGCAGCAAGCATGCCCCCAGCCAAGGGAGTGCTTTCCACCACCCAGGTCCTTCAAATCCCCTCTCTTACCCTATGCCACATATTTAAATGCTCCTGACTCTCTCAAGAGAAAAACAAAAGACTGAAGCTCAGGCTCACGTGAAGCACAGCAAACTCCAAAAACTGTGTGGCATCTGAGGATCCCAATGAGAAGAACAAGGAGGAACTCTCCGGCCAGGCCCTCGGTGGACATGAAGCCCTGTGGGGCTTCTGATACGGCAGCTATAATGAAAGGTGGGTAGCAGGGGCCTGGGTACAAGCAGCATGAAGCTAAGCTGAATGTCAGGGGAGGCTTATAATAACACTTTCCTTAGGCACTAAGATTTTAGAGAGATCTAAACTGACTTATAATTCTTTCAGGAAAAGTTACTCCCTGGAGTTCTTTTACCCTGCATCTCATCACCTAGCACTTTCCCAGAACTGAGCCGAATCCCACCTCGTTCGAAATAATCACAGATGTTCACAAGTTAGCCATAGCACCGTATTTCTCTCTAGAAATCTCTTATGGTAGGAACATATGTGCCTTGGAATTAAAGGCTCATTCCCTCTACTTCTTAATGGAGTCAAACTCATTTCCCAGAGCACAGCTCAAATGCTACCTCCTTCCTAGAACCTTCTCTCATCATCCTGATTGAAATATGACTCTCTTTTCTTCCATCTAAATAAACTTTCATTTGCCATTAATTCAGCACACAGTGCAACTAGGGTAGAGTATGTAGCCATACTTACCCCCACCTCCCCACCCCACTTACCCGTTATTTTTGAGGCTAGATTCTACAGATTTAATGTCTTTGAATTCCTGGAACATCGTACGATGCTTTGGACATAGACAGTGCTCCATGTTCGCTCAATGATTGCTCCACCTGTTTCCCCTAAGCTCTTCAGGGTGTCTGTTCTTACAATAGTTCGGAGGCTGTGCAGAGAGACATATCCAAACCTGCCCCATCTGATTATAGATCACCACCCCACCCTGCATTTTAGCAATATGGTCCAAGTTCCAGAGAAATTCAAACAATAGAAAATAGCTGAGAAGAACTTCAGACATGTATTTCTGTGTTTTCCCAAGACTTTTAACTGAACTTTTTTGATTGTTTCAAATCTTCAAGGGAAAGCATGTGTGGAATACAATAAAGTTGTGTAGATCAGCAGGTGTTGTTTGACATTTGGAGTAGAGATTAAAGTCCCTCCTGCTCATACTACCCACCAGGTACACCCTAAGGAAAGGTCAAAGTTACCTCTAGGGGACCAGAGAGAACCATTGGAAAACCACTAATCCTGATTCAGCCTCTTCAGTCCCTCAAATGAGCCTCCAGAGTCAGAGAGAGTTGCCGGGATGCACAAAAAAGGATGAGTGCTGGCCCCCGGGGGCTGAATGCCGCTGATTTCCTGCAAGGCTGACCCAGGTTACATCCAGAGGGGATGAGCCCCTGGCAAGCATTCCAGGGCTTGTTGTTGTACAGGCGATTTGCTTCATTTCATTCGTTCTATTCGTTCTTTGAATCTAATCCAGAGAATATACACCATCAGTACCAAAACATATGGTCAGGTCTTGAGCTTAATTTTTGTTTTTGAAGAGACAGGCATCTTGGGATGAGCTCAATCAAACTGGGAGTCCGAGGAGTGATTAAAAACAACACCAAACCACAACGCAATGTATCATAATCCTGCCTCCGCAGAAGGAAGCCTACCACTGGGCTCAGGAGCTATTAACTTTGTAGAACCCTCCTGTGAGCTGTTTGCTCAGTGGTAATTATATATAATATCATGGTAACAAACTAGATGTTTATAGAAAAATGTCTTAAGGGCCAGAAAGTCTGAGAGAAAAATACATGCACTTTCCTTTTATTTCGTTTCCAGTGAAAATATGAATGGTATATACGTTTCATTCAGGATTAGGCCTCCAAATAGTAAAGTATTTATTGCAGTTCTTTTAAATTCTTGAGTAGCCCATTTAAAATTGTTCCTGCTATCTTTATCTTTTCCTAAAAGGTTATCTGGATTGGAAATGCTATTTATAATCCATTTATATAAGATATTTAACTTTAGTTGAGCTCTAAAGAAAGGTATATCATGATTTCTTCTATTTTTATTTATTCTTCTATTTAACATATTTTCTCATATTGTGGGAGCCCTCTGGTGGTGGAAAGGATACTAAACCTCAATGCTCATAAGAGAAACAAAATTCATTACAAACAAAAGCTTTCCTTTACTGAAATGCTGATTTCAAGTTCTGTTTTACATGGATACTTATCAAAATTTCTATAACTTTCACCTATTCATAGAATAGAATGTCAGTTTATTTTTATGCATTTTCTAGGATTAAACCAAAATATTTTAAGTGTATTCATTAGGTTTTTAAATCCTCATAAAAAACTGATTATGTGCAAATACATTTTCTTTTCTTTTCAATCATATTTAGAATAGTTAGCAATTACATCTAAGTTGAAAAATAGGCAAATTGACTCCTGGAGCCCTTTATTAAATGGCATGTACTGTAGCCTCGTTTAACTTTTGGTGAAGTCACAAATAGATACAATTGATCAATATTGTACAGGCCCCAGATCCAAAGCACCAAATTTAAGACTCAGGTTTTGACATATTATGCAAATCAGAAGACAATGGGCCTAGCAGATACATTAAAGTATCCTGCCATGCAGAGAACTACACCAGATAAAATTAAAAGTGCCAAAGTCTTAAACAGCTGGGACAACAGATTTAAATTTGTGAAATGATAAAACCAGGATATATGAAATCTGTCTGGAAAAAGTTCAGCCATTGTTAATATAATGAGAACAGCTTGCACTACATCAATGTAACCCTGCAGCCAAGAGAGTGGACTGGAATGCGCATGCGTGAACAATGATGACCTCACTGTACTAGGCAGTGGGGCAGTGGATGCCATTGAGTGAGTAAGTGTACTGTGTGGCCATTGCATTCAAAATGACTGAACTAGTTGAGCAACAAATCTGCATCAAGTCTTGCATTAAGCTTGAACTTTTCTCCATGGAAACTATGTGGATGCTTCAGAAGGCCGCAGCTGTGGGCATCTGGTGATTGGCAGCTTCATCGCCACAACACGCCCGCTCATGCATCACGTCTGGTGCAGAGTTTTTTGGTGAAACATCAGATCATCCAGGTGACTCAATGCCCCCTACATCCCAGATTTGGTGCCTTGTAACTTCAGGCTTTTCCCAGAACTAAAATCATCTTTGAAAGAGAAGAGATTTAAGGCTGTCAATGAGATTCAGGAAAATACGACAGGGCAGCTGATGGTGATTGGGAGAACTGTGTGAGGTCCAAAGGTGTCCATTTTAAAGGGGACTGAGGCATCATTCATTGTCCTATGTACAATGTTTCTTGCCTCTTCTTCAATAAATGTCTCTACCTTTCATATTATGTGGCTGGATACTTTCTGGATAGAGCTCATTTATTAAGAAAAGTTTATGTGAATAAAGTTTTTCATTGGCCTATAATTTACAAATACTTAATGTCTGCATGCCTCAGAAGTTCTCTTTCTTTAACAGACTCTAAGTTTCTGGAGTGAAAGTTGAATTGTACACAAATAATTTTTGAAGTACCTACTACTCTAGGACTTCTCCTGTCATTGATTAACTCCAGCGCCCAAAATGTGAGATGAATAAACCATGGTTTCTGCATTTCTTCTGTGAGAATAGGTGATTCTTACAGAAGAGAATAAGGTGAATAACATATCTATATAGCTAAAGGTGCACTTTGTCAGTGGACTGAGGATATCACAGGATGTTACTGATGATGCTTCAGTATTACTGAAGGAACAAGATGGTGGTGTGTTACTCTGGAAATATGAGGGGGATTTAGTACTTTGATTTAGTTCCATCAGCTGTGCATCAAATGCCGACCTGTTCCACAAATGAATTTCATGGGCACACAGAATGTTAAAACATAACTAACTGGCTTTGGTAAAAGTATGCAGTCCTCCAACATGACGATGTCTATGAGCACACTTGTCTCAGGCAGAAGACCAGGATTAGATGACATCAAAGTCTGCGTTGTGGTAGACAGTTGCAGTAATTGGCCCTCATTTGTCCACACCTCATTGTATAGATGCTCTCTGCAACATGACACTGGTGGGCCTCCCTTCAAGAGCTGGAGGCTGTCCTCTCCGTGTTGAATCTGGGTCTGACCATGTGACCTGCTCTAGTCAATGGGACAAAAACAAAAGTGATGCCAGCAGAAGCTTGAAGTGTGCTTGCACATTGGACTTACTCTCCCCTAGAAACTCCTTGGCCACCATTTAACATGTCCCAGCTAATCTTCCAGAGATGCCATATGGAAGAAATCTGAGGAGCAAATTTCCAGGTATGTAACTGAGGCCATCCTGGACCACCCAGCTCTCACCAAGCCACCAGTCTCCATGGACTTGGACTCAGTATGATCGGTTGCATAGTAGGGATGCTTAAAGTAAATCTTGGCTCCATTATTAGAGGGATAGAGATCCTGTTCAGGGCAATAATCATCTAGAAGGTTGGCTTTAGTTTTAGGTGCTTGCACTTAAAGACTAGAATGTGTCCTAAGGAGAGTAATTGGGATGTGGAAGTTCAGGAAACCATGAAATAAGATTAAAAATAAGGAAATCATAGAGAAACCTTGCCATGATTTTTGTATATGAAGTTTTAGTAGGGAGGATTAGGAAACAGTTTTCATTTGCATTGCTCTAGGTATAAGTCCTAAGACCAATGGGTGATGAAAGTCAGAGAGAGATTTGGTTCTCAACATGAGGAAGAATTTTGTAATATTTAAAAGGGTACAGCAAAGAAATAGGTTGGCTTGAACAGTAGGATACTGTCACTGGATGTATTCAAAGATTATTCTTCTTTTCCCAGGGATGTGTAGAAAGGATTTTGCATTGAGAGGAACATTAGACAAGATGACATATAAGGTTCCTTCCAAACCAAATATTCTATGCTACTGTGTGAAACTTCTATGTTCATCTATCTACATTTATCTCTACAAAATTTAATAAAGTAAATCTTCTGCAACCTCATCTCAAAGGTTGTCCCATCAGTCTCTCAACTTAGTCTTGATCTGAGAGAATATGAGAGAAGGAAGATGTTAATGGAAGAATGTGAGAAATTAACTCCTTCACCTTAATTCTTTTACTTGGGCACACATGTTAAATTTATTAGCTTTCTTTTAGTAATAAACAACAATTCAGATATCACCCCCTGGCATAATTAAATGCTGAGTTGAATACAGGTAAAAGTGAATTGATAGTTAGAGAGAGAGGGTGGGGGAGAAATCAAAGGCTTATATTGTAAGGAAAAATGAGATACAGAGTTTCTTATACATAAAGTCTTCCACTTTAAGGGAAAAGAGATATAGTGTTAATAATTTTTAAATCTCTTCTTCCACTTAAAGGAAAGTCTTCCACTTTAAGGGAAAAGAGATATAGTGTTAATAATTTTTAAATCTCTTCTGTTATACACTTTCATTAATATGTTTTAAATAGCATTGTTAATTAAAATAATTTATCTGGTATTAAAATGAACAAATATAACCCTATTTAAATAATTCTATTTACTACTCATGGAAAAATATCATGAATGGAGATGGAGTGTCTCTGATACCTGACATTTTGGCTCACATGAAACAATGCCATTGACCTTGATTCCTGCTTCATACTAAGAATGCTACCACTATCCAGAAGTTGAGACTCTGTACAGCATCCTACCCCCATGGATTAGACCACTTGGAAATTAACATCTGAGTGTAATCTCATAATAAAACTCTATACCTTCTCCTCTCCTGAACAACTTATTGATCCTAATGCTGTTTTTTCTCTCTGTCTCTTTTCACCTATAGACACTATATGTAAATGTTCTCTAAAGTTCTTGACTTGATAATACTAGCAAACAGTTCATTACTGTGTACCATGTTCCAGGAGCTGTGAGTTTTTATGCTTAATATCATTCAATTACAAAGTAGTCATAGGGGTATTTTATTATCTTCATCTTGGAGAGATTAAATAACTTGTCTAACATACATACCAGTAAGACAAAAAAACTTACTCTTGCATCCAGATATCTGTTTCCACTTTGGTTTGCTACTCTTAGCTTCTGGGAGGAACCCCCAAAATGAGAGATTCCATAGGATACAATGTAAGTTTTGGCAAGCAACTACATATGAGGAAAAGACAGATGCAGTGGAAGAAAACTGAGATTTTGAGTCTGAGTGACTAGGAGAATCGGGGAGCCATTAGTCAAAGCCAGAGAACTGGAGTAAGAAACTAATAATGAAGGTATTCTATGGTGTTCTTTTAAAAATACTGAGGTAAAATATCTGCAAAAAAATAAAGTATACTACAAGATGGGAGCTGTAAATAGATTTGAAGGCTGGAAAAAGAGCAAGATAGTCATGACTGTGAAAGAGAGAGAGCAGGAGATAACAGTGGGACTTCTGTTTGGGAAATTAGAAAAATAAAGAGCTCTGTCTATGTGGCTCACAACAGAAAACCAACACAATATTAACAGCAGTATCAGATAGTGGATCTTAATATTATAACTTTGCTGTAGACTACTTTGTTATGGTTTTTGTGATTTTCTGAAATAATGCCCTAGGTATACGGTCGCAAAAGAGGAAATAACAGATGGGGGGAGTTACAAAGGACTGGGAACTAACCGCCTTGGAAGTTCAAAAGAACTTTTCCAGCAAGCGATAACAAAATTGATGCTATTTTATCCCTGAAGACAGTAAGGTAGAGAACCAAATAAAACGAAAATTGTGACTAAAAGCTGAGAGAAATGAAAAAGGGGACAGGATAAAGGACACTAATGGTGACGTAGTAACTTCACTAGAGAGGCAAGGGGAGAGACTAAAGGGCAGAACACTGTGGCCAGAGCAGGTCATTTCAAAGTTCAAGATCTTGAATGTGAAGTGGTTTCAACTGATAAAGTAAATCAGGATGTGAATATGCTGCTAGAGTAAAATAGAAAGGTTGCTGTTGGTAACCTTTTGCAGGAGCAATAGAAGTCAAAATCGTGCAGGGGGAGGTGCTGGACCAAAGAGGCCTATCCGTCTGGCCAGGGGAAAGAAGGGATTCGTCAGAGTGCAATCCCTCCAACGCCCACAAAAGCTTGGGAAGTTGATTGGTTCTTTTGAAAAGGTCCCTGGTCCATCCAATGCCTAAGCTAATACAATCCCAGGGGGACAAAGAAACTCTTTCTCTTGCCCAACCGCTGATGCACTTGCCTATTGGTTCCTGCACTGTCAGTCTCCCAGGAGCATGTGACTAGTCGGCCTCCGGTGCCCGCAGAAGATGGCATGGGCTTCCCACAGACTAAGCTCTCTCTCTCTCTCTGGCTCATGCCCTGCACTCACCCTGCACACTCAGGTATTCTATCTCCATAGTCATGTGGATTTAGTAGCTGTGTAGCCAGCAACCATGCAGACTCTGCCACTGGAGCAGCCAGGAACAAGCTTAGCTACCTGGATGGGAACCAAAACCTCTTAGCAGCCACCCGCAGGCTCCAAAAGACTAAGCTTTAATATGAAACAAGAACTCTGGACACTGGCTTTTGTTTTGGCCCTGCTGAAGAAACGGTTGGACTTTTTTATGTCAGGACAGAGAGAGGTGGGACATTGAAAACCCAAGGGGTACCTTCTATTTTCACACGAATAAACCATGCCACACTGCAATCTCCCATGTGTGGCTCCTTGGAATGTTTTCCTCATGATCCTGTTGAAGAGGTTAATTTCCACCAACAACAGAAAGATATTAGAGATTAGGGTTAAGGAATTTAATGACCTCAATTTTAAATAGTTCAAGCTCTAGAAACTGACACACCTAGATTTTAATTCTGGCTATGCCATTTATGATATAAAGGCATTTAAACAGTTTCTTAACATCACTAAGGCTTACTTTTCTTCATGTACAAAATTTACGGTGGGAGAGATGATAATGGTACTCATATTCACAGTATTATTTTAAAATGTAAAACAGATAATACAAGTAAAAAGCTTAGCGTTCAAGTTAGCTTTCACTGTCATTGTCATTATTGTTGCTATCAAAAATGATCCTTAATTATTCAGGAGAAAGGACAAAGAAGCAACCGTACAAGAAAGTTATTGTTTAATTTAAATTCCAAGAGCCTGACTTAAGGCTTAAGTTGCAAACTTCTCCACCCCTGCACTTTCTGAAGTACAAAGGCCAGGAAACAAAATCTCATGACTTTGAACACAGAGGCTTGAAGACGAAACACATGTGTTGTCTACTGCAAATAAAATACAAGACCATAGGGTTAAATTTGAATGTTCAGGGGATTCTTTCCCCTCTGATGAAGTTACTAATTATCAGGAAATGACCAAAAAGGGATGAAGATGACTTCTGGAGAAAAAGGAAGGGAAGATAAAGATCAAAATTCTTAGACTCCATATTTAAATGTTAAAATATCAAAAGTGACTGAGTACCTTCTCAATATCTATGATACCCCCTCTCTTCTAAGAAAAACCTGATTTTTTCCAACATATCAAGATCACTATCCCCCACCTACTTTGTGGTTAAAAGTGAACAATAAAATGCAACTGAGCCCTGGCTGGTGTGGCTCAGTGGATTGAGTGCCAGGCTGCAAATCAAGGGGTCGCTGATTCGCTTCCCAGTCAGGGCACATGCCTGGGTTGCAGGCCAGGTCTCTGGTAGGGGGGGCGCGTGAGAGGCAACAACACATCAATGTTTCTCTCCTTCTCTTTTTCCCACCTTTCCCCTCTCAAAACATAAATAAATAAACTCTTTTAAAAAATGCAAGTGGAAGTTTGGTGAGATTTCTGAAAGAGCTGTTTAAAAGGGAGCTCCTTTGGCTAGGATGCACTTTTCTTTTTTTCTCTGCTTTTTCGCTCCCTTCCTGCATGTAAAGCAGGCATGAAGTCTCAGCAACCATCCTGAACCAGTAGGAGTCCTTGAAAATAGAAGGTACACGTTAAGAAGGTCAGAGCTAGAAAAGAGAAGTAGTCCTGGGTGATTCATAGAACTTGATATTCTGCCTGGAGCATCTTTCTGTACAGTATTTTTTTATGAGAAAAAATAATAAAACCCTTAGTTTGTCATGCTTTTGGATTTGTGTTTAGCTTTTCTTTGTGTGGAAAAAAATCATTATTCAGAAAATAATGTGATTCATAACTGCTACCGAGAAACAGACTGAAAATTTCATTGTATTTTGTTATATTACCTGGAAGGAGACTAACTGATGATTCATTTTGATAAACAGTTTTTATCATATTTTATCATATTTTTTCATGAATTTGGACTTTAGGGAACAATGAACTATGATCTCTCAGCAGCAGGAAATAAAGGTAAGATCTATGGTTTCCTAAGCTTTCTATCATGACCGCTTGACCAAGCCGTGTGTAGGAAGGGGAAATGCAGGCAGAGTCTGGTGGACTCTGAGTTGAGGAGACAGACCTGAGAGTCAAGGAAACTGAGAGACTGGTGCTCGTAGGACAGAGTACCAGAGAGTAAAGACCATCACAGGAAATTCTGGAGCTGGGCAGAGGGCCCAGTCTTGGTGTTTGGCACAAACTGATTAATGCATGTATTTGAGGAAACTACTCAAGGTCAGCAAAAGAACCACCACAAAGGATAAAATGGGATGGTATTTGGGAACAGGGTGCAGAACAGTGTCTGTTTCTACCAGCCAGAATGGAAAGCATAATTCACTGGGCTTTGGGAAAAGTACCCAAAGGATCATGTCTCCATACTGGGGAATAATTATCTTTAGACTAAACTCTACTCTGGCCCTGCCCAGACAATTTTTAAAACAATATTCAAAGGTCAAACTGTTTCAAAGTGACTTCACTGCATCTCAGCAAAAAGCATAAGAATTTTGATAGGGATACAAAAATATTCCCACAAGGAATATTTTTACCCAACAAGGCATATTCCACATTTAGAATTCAAATAAAGAATTACCAGGCAGGTAGAGAAACAGGAAATTGTGGTTTACAATTAAGAGAAAAATCAATCAATTGAAACCAATCCAGAACTGACACTGATACTAGAATTGTCAAAGAGATTAAAACAGTTATTATATCTACATCTCATATGTTCAAAAGCTAGAAAAAATATTGAATATGTTAAATAGAAACATGGAAGATATTTTTTAATTAAATGTCTAAAGATTAGATGTTACATAAGAAAATGTCAGGGACGAGGAGATATAAGGTGGGGCAAAAGTAGGTTTACAGTTGTTTCTATGGAAAATGATACAATAATTAATACATAATAATGTAAGAATAAACTCTGTTTCATGTGCTCACAACTATAAGCCTACTTTTGCCACATCATGTACAGCAATAGAAACTATCTAAAATGAAATGAAGTAACCTGTGGAATAACTTCAGAGAGCCTAATATGCGTGTAATTGGAGCCTCTGACAAAAGAAGAGAAAGAAGGGAAAAGATAAAAATGACGTTTCAAAAAATAATGGCTGAATATTTTCCAATTTGATAAAAACCACAGGCCTACAGATCCAAGAGTCTCAATCAAGCCTAAACAAAGGAAACATAAAAAAAACAACATCGAGACATGTCATCAACAAGTTTCTCAAATCTAGTGACTAAGAAAAAGCAGTCAGAGAAGGAGAAAAGATCCATTTCCTCCTTCAGATGTGAGGACGGAACAAACATTAAGGATGACAGCACATACCTTCACTGGAAGTAATGCAAATAGGAAGGAGAGGAACAACTTCTCTGAAGTGATGAAAGCACGAAAACCTTTTCAACCTCGAATTCTATATCCAGCAAAAATGCCTTTTTAGAAAAGGTCACATAACTTTTCAGACGTAAAAAAAGCTGAAAGAATCCACCTCCAGCCGACCCACAGGACAATAGTAAGAAGCCCTCCAAACCGAAGGAAGCTAATGTCAAATGGATAGAAGGATCGACACCAAAGCATAAAGGGCTCCGGATACTGAATTGCAGAGGGTAGCGTACTTCCAAATGCACTGGACGAGCTCATCGTTTCCCTGATTATGAACGAGGCAAAGATATTAGAATAGAAAACTGTGTTGACGGAAACATCCACAGCTACCAGAGAACTAGGGCTGGAGGATGGGATCGATTGCCGAATGGCACCAGGAGTCTGGGGGTGGGGGGTGATGGAAACGCTCAGTGTCTTGAATGTGTTGGTAGATTCACGGGTTTACACATTTGTCAAAACTCACTCATAAAATTATGCACTTTAAATTTATATGTAATAAATTATACCTAAGTAAAGCTGAATAAAACAAAACAAAATAAATGAAGAAAAAAAAAAACATATCTGTCCCAATATTGTGGTTCGGCTCATTCAGGAACCAATCCAATCTTTCCAAATGTCTTCTTGTACTGAAGAAGCTAGGAAATGAAAAAGTGCATTTCCCATTTTTTCTCACAGTTTTCCTATGTGACTTTAGTAACCAAGGGTTCTCTCTCTCCAGACTTTACCTACGAGTAGAATTATGTTGAAAGAAGGACCGGGAACAAATCCCCCATTTTGCTAGTGAGTCACAGCAGAAACACCGAGTTTCCAGAGCTGCCCACTTCCTGTCGGGGCAGAGGCTTCCTTGGTGAGCAGATATGCAGAGACTTGCAAGTGGTCCCTAGACATGTGCTTAGAGTCTGTATTTCTAGTCTGTAAACTAGCTGGGCTTAGAAGGGATTCTTTCATTCTTCAATGGAATAAAGCAGTACTTTAATTCTAAACAATGGAATTAATTTTCCAGCCGTCTCACTGCAACATCAGCTAGTTTGAGAGAACTACTAAAATCAACAACCCTCTTATTCTTCACTCTCCTACCAAAGTCCCCACTTAGGTCCATTCTACGCATTTTACAGCTCAGTTCCAGTGTGGGTTTTATGGATTTCCACTGTAGAGTTTTACGTCTGGTCCGGAGTCCAAACACTACTTCTAACCTATCTCTTACTGCAATTTCTAAGATATTTTATGTCTGAGCTATGGGAACACAATCCTTTTGGGTAAAGAAGATCTTCTGGTGCCAAAACAACAGGGCAACTGTCCTAAGTAAATTCTAAGCTGAACTTGTTCCCCAAACCCCAGCCCCCCTCCCCCAGGCCATGGAGCCTCCCAGGGCAGCGTGAATGTGCTTTCTAAAGTAATTTCTTTCCCTTGATGATTGCATTGCTTTCATGTTGAGTTTTTAGTTTGGCTGGGAAAAACGAGGTCAGCATCTTTGTCAATTCCTCTGTTCTTGCCCACTGAACTGTTATCTTCTCTTCAATGCAGGTAACTGAACGCCTCTGGCAGCACGCATCTGGGTTGGGTGGCAGCGCTGGCAGGAAAACAAGGGAGCTGCGAAACGCTCTCCTGCTCCCCGCACCCCATCTCATTGCCTCCTGCCGTCTGCCTCTAAATGCCTGTTTCTGTCGCCATGGAACTCATTCTCTGGCTCTCTCTGGTCCTTTCTTTCTCTCCCTCCCTTCTTAATGAAAGTTGTATTATGCGGATGCCTCACACATCTTAATTTTTCTCACTCATCCAAATTTAAACTAAGTCAGATGATTTCTTGCGACTGTTTAAAACCTCACAGATATAAGGAAATTACCAGCATCAGCCTCTTTTCCTCCATAAAAATTACGTTTCTCCACATGCCAAACCCAGCAGAGGGCATCCTTCCATCTCAGATGCATGAATACTGCAGCAAAAGGACTCTGAATGCCAGCAACGGCTTCCATTTACAACTGTGCCCTGGAATTTAAGTAAAAAGACTCTCGTGGTAGGAAGGGAATTTGTTATGTTATGCTGGAGTGTTTACCTCCCTTTTGAGCTATAGATTTAGAACTAATTCTCCTTTTATAAGGAGAAAAAGAGGTAAAAGAAAAAAAAAAAACACCCTCTCCGTCTCTGGCCCCTCTCTCCAAGTTTGAAACTTTAGCTTCAAATTTCAGAAGCAACAAGGTAGCACTTATGTGACCCTTCCTCCTCTGTGCTACTATGTGTGAAAATGAAGTGATCCTGGAAGGAAAGCAATTGAGAGAAATCAGCACCCTACCTCCTTTGTTGCACTCTCTTTCTAATCTTCAAACTAAAAGACAAAAGCAGAAAAGGCACCCTAGCCTGTTGGATTGTCTCAGAAGCAAGAAGAACGTAAGCATGGTCCAGAGCAGTATAACAGGTATGGCCAACCTTGTACTTGTATAAGCAGACAATCAGTCACCCACTAAATTTCACTGTGCAGTTTCACAGAAACTTAAAGTCCACAACGAGAAACATCTTACATTGTCAGAAGAAATTTTTTCCGGGTTAAAATGTAAACACTCACAACCCCTATCAGTGATTTTCTCCGTGGTGTGGATGAGTATATCAGATCATTTCCTTGTGGAAGAGGTCTTCAGGGGAGAAGAAAACTTTATAAGTAGACAAAAGAGCATCATTCACACATCCATTCAACATGTGTTTTTGAGCACCC